>JADNRY010001293.1:0-12985 GCA_015501585.1 Rhodocollybia butyracea | reverse complement strand
AAGGTAAGTATGAAGGAAGGAAGGAAGGAAGAACCAGCGCGGTCCCATTTAGGAAATCCAGGGCCGCGCAACACACCCTGCGCCATGTATGCGCGGATGCACACACCCAACTCTGCTGTGCAGGATGAACCCAATCACCCCGGCACACAGAGCCAGCTGCGCACACGAGTACCGCACAGTTAAGCGCACATTCAATACATATTCAATATTCATACAAGCATAAAATTCATATTCGAGCTATGAAACATATAGGTGTGGATCGGGGATATAAGGCTCCCCCCCGAGAAGATAGTACCTAATACATCAAATGTAAACTTTGCAGTTAAGATCAGAACCCGTCGATCAAACAAAAATCTACAGAGGAAATCATAGTTGGACAGGCCCTGTCGAGCCTTCAGCAAATCAGGTGCTAATACCTCCATATCCAGTATGAATCGCTGTCGCACGTACACCAATCCTAGGTGACCTTCACAGCCCAGCAATGTGTGACACTCGTCCTCTACTCCCAGCCTACAGAATCGGCACAGCCTGAACTCTCACGGAATGTTGTGGTCTATACTGGCTTCGTCATAGCGTAGGCGCTCCACTGAAAGGTCATGACTGAGAGGTCACCAGCTGGGTGAAGACATGACGATGCTTCGGTAACCGTGATAAACGTGAAGGTATGGCTGGAGCTGCAAAAGTTCCCATTGGGTGGGATACTGTTTCCATGTGAGTCGTAGTTGACCCTGTTATGTAGGAGGGACTGCCGCCTAGGCCTGAAACATCATTAGTGTGAAGAGATCTGCCGTCACTTGCCATCACTTGCACGCACGCGGCACCCGCCATCACAAGTTGCACCATGGCGTCATTTTGCAGGGTGCGTGCTGGTGCGTGCGGGTGTGTAAGGGTGCGTGCAAGGGTGCGTGCGAATGATGCCGAGTGCGCATAAGGTGATTGTAAAAATTAATTATGACTACAGTAATTTAAGCCAAAAATATCTATAATAATCCATTGATGTAAAATTTCCTTGGTGCATTTCATTCATAAGTCCTATTCACGGGTCTTCCAAAGCTTGTCCTATACTTTTAAAGAAAACGCTGCCTGCTTATTACTACTTAATAGTGACTATGGTACGGGGCACGATTCATACTTCTGGTAAATCGCCACCACTGTTGTTAGTACAAAAAAACAGGGCACTGAGATCTTGGGTTTGGTCATCCGGTGGGTTTGCGACTTCTCGAACATGGATGATTAGCTTGCAGCACGATATTGAATGCATAACACGCAAAGGTCTATATATACGCATGAGAATTGGGTAACACAATTCCCAGTGCAATGCGGCACATACGTTTCCAGGATTCGAATCTGGGTCTGACAAGTTGAAGGGTTAGTTATCTGCAAAATAAGGGATGTGCTGTGCACATACCGGCGCATATACAATGACCAAAACATTGCCAAGTGTTATTGCTAGGTTCATGTTCAGCTATCACTGCGACTAGCACGGGAAGGAGTTGAAAATCACGCAATATGCACAAGTAAAATAGTACACCTTGAATGTTCCAAGATGAGAATCAAATGTGGATGGGTTTACACAGCAAACTTACCGTCACGATAGAAGGTTACGAGAACACTTTGAGTTGCTCCCAGGAATTCATTATTAGAATCTACCAGTCATATCAGTTGTGTGTAGTAAGTTCAGGAAAGTGGGTGTACAATGAGATGCCCGGAAGCCTTGCCATAGAGTCAACGCCGCTACCACTAGAGACTGATTGTTAGTCAACTGATCTTTTCGCTGCAAAAGAGTTAACTACCTGTTTCACCTACCAGAAGGGATATATACTTGATGACTTCGTTCTTACTCTGTCCAATTAAGGTGCAAGATGACCCTGTTAGGTTCAGCTCTGCAAGTGTAACCCGGTTAATTTCTTTTTATACATTGGCTTGGATTATGGCGTTGCTATACCTGAAAAAGTCAGAGCGCCCGAAGCGCCGTATTTTTTTTACATTGAACATATTCACCACAAGGATCACCTAGTAGACAGAAGCTTTCAGACCAATTTACCACCCCTGGTGTTTCATTGGACACTTACAACCCATGAAAGAATAAGGATTGCAAGCACTTTGCGAGACCTTTGGTACAGGGCGTATGTACGAATGACCAGGATTACTGATGGAAAACTCTATAAGGTGACCGAATGCTGTGGATGAAATGATGTTGTAGTACGCACAGTCAGATATACCTATCCCGAGGCCAGCAAAGTCTTTTCAAAGGTAAGTCACTCCTTTGATCTATAGGAACTTAAAGACCTACAACCGTTGAAAGTCGCCGTGCGAATACAAGACTAATAGGGCCATAAATCAAAGAAAGTCAAATGTAGTTCATTACACGCACCGCACTGCTAATGTGAGGGTTCAATTTCTCTGTATCATGGTTAGCCTGTTGTGAACACTTCCGCCATCTCTCACTCACCCTCAATAGCCAGTATTGTGTCAATAAAAGGAGAATAACGCGAAAAAAGATACAGAACTTTGACCGATCCCCAATGCGAAACCCATATATAGGCAACCTGGCAAGGTAAATTATTGAATATTCAGAGAAGTCATCATTATTCACCACACTTGCCTCCTGACCCAATGAAAGAATATAGTCATATGTCTATAGAGTAGTAGCATCCTGCAGTCAGCATTCATTTGTGATTGTAAAATACTGTTTGAGATTGCACCAAGCACAAGCATCGCAACTGAATTTACCTGGCAGTGAGTATATCTGATTGTCAAAATTTGCTCTAACCAAATCACCTTGAGTGTACTAGGCCCGAGGATAACGATTGAGGCTTTTCATAGTGTGTAGTATGAAGCAATACCACTTACTACCACGATTTGAGAATCAATTAAAGAAGAAATCACTAGACTCCCTTCCAAGGCCATCGGTGCTGCAAGATCGAAAAAAAAATGAAAAATGACTGGGAGGGAAGAAGGATAAACAGGAAGTAGGACAGTCGTTCAAGAACTTATATATGACTCAGTCAAGTCCGTCTTCCGGTCAGATGGTTGCAAAACGGCCAAGCTGAGGCAGGGAAATCTTGCACAATAGTTACCAACAAACCCACCGAGAAAATCATAAAGACGCCATCGAAAAATTTGAGATGGTTGAACGTTGTGAACGGTGGATCTCACGGGTCACGATATCGTGCTGTGAGATAATCTTATCTAACAGTGCATGTGATTACGAGTATCATGGTTCCCTTCTTGCGTCGAGTATCCATCCGAACTTCGAAGTTTTCACCAGCCTAGCACACAACGCCATAATGTTTTATTAGATGTTAAGCTTTAAGCAGGGCTGTGAATGAGGGGTGGAAGCGATGAGGCTCAGGTGTTGGCAAGGTGTTTGTGCGTCGATCCTTTTCTTTTCCCGCTATCAGGAGGTCTAATTTCTAATTTATATGGGCCAGTCATCGAGTTACACTCGTTTTATTAAATGGAATATTGACAGAGGATCTCGATGAGATTCAATTTTGAGCTTCAATGTTCAGCGTGTCAACTTCAAAGCTTCATGCATTCATGCATTCATGCACCATGTACAATGCTTTTTTACTGCCTACTGGGAAGGCAAATGGTGGATGAATCATATCGGGATGTTCAGGAAACACGGGAGCGCGAGGACTACGCCAACCACTGCAGATAGGTCAAGCTCGAAGCGAGAGCACCGTACGCCCAACGATGGAAGTTACACGCGCTTCAAGCTTCACCGGTACTTTAATGTCCATTCACCATGATGTCACTGAATCCAACACAGACTATTCTTCGAATCCTAAGGCCTAATCCGGCCTAATCGAAATCATTGGCTCGTCGATTCGAATCGGTTTCTCCTTGTTTGATGTCGCGACGCTCGGTACGAGCTCGCATTCATGGATCTCTATGAACCTTGCCCTCGTCCGTCTTGTTCTGCCAAGGTGGTCTTTATCTACTGGGCACTGCGTTCCAGATTGTTCTATGAATTCGTATCACGTATCGTCTCGCTTGGATAATACTACGTACAGGTGCAGCATATCCCTTTGCGTAGTTCTCTAAAATGAATTCAAGTCAGAGTCTCGTGGATCTCCGCCTATGCCTACTCCCGTCCATGCTCTTCCGCCTTGTCAATAATATCGAAGATGAACAGTTCCTGGAGACGGCATCGAATAACTTAAACAAGGTGAATACTGGTGAGAAAAATCTTGCGTAGCGGGTGGAGAATTGGACCCCGGATAAGAGGATTTTTGGAACCCGAGGGAAATACGAGATGCGTTCGTTAGGTGTGTTCCGGGGACAATCTCGTTTAAGCCGCGCTCAAATCCAGATATCAAAACGATAGATGGTGGTTCTCGCGTTACTTGGATTTTACAGTACCAGAGGCAAGCCAACCTTTTGACAGTTGTAAAGGTTACCAACACTGAAGACTGTCGGCGTACCAACCGACGATATTAGATCAGACCTGGGTTTCGGACATAGCAGTGGCATTGTAATACGGCTTCGGAGTCTGGGAAAGGATGTTGCAGATTTGCCACTCGTCTCAACCTCGTTTACTCAGTGCAAGTCAATCACCCACGCGCCTTTCTTACCGTCAATGTTACGGCCCCTTTGAAACAACAAATGGGCGCTGTCTGCAGTCTCTATTCCGGATTTGTTCCGGATCTTCATCCACAATTTTTACTCAGCGATGACTAATTTGTCGACTCAACAAGCTACTTTTTCTTGGACCGCTTTTATCGCCAGGGCCAAGTTTATTCACGAGGCGATTCTAGTTTGTAATTGCTGGGTCTCTTATGGACTTGATGGGGAGGACAATACCGTGCCCCGGTTTCGCCACCGCTTGCGTGAATTCGGCGACTGCTGTAGACGAGGACGCGCTACACAAATCACAGGTACTAAGCTAGCTTAGAGCCTTGCTACCACCTGTAATCTGCCTTCTCTTGGGAGTCTAGCCTCTCGCTGCTTTTGCTGGTACAAGGACTGACCTTGTCATTTATGGGACCGCAGGCAGTTATGTATCGCCGTTTGGTCCGCGTTTCTATCTGTGTTCCACCACAGACGGCGCAAACTACGGAGGTTCTTCAAGCAACCCCGTTGCTTCGGCATCTCTGTCTCAATTCACAAGAAAGCGGAACCTTGCCGAAAGACATGAAGTCACGAAGTAACGAGGTGATCATGCGAATTCTGACATCCACTGGGTAGATCCATACAACACTAGTCTGACTTTTGTTTCGTGAAGACACCTAGGCAACAAGAGTTAAACGAGAAAATGTAAGGAAAGAGCCACTGCAGCAATGTTTGATCAATATTGCTGGCCTTGCACCGTCATGATCACATCATTCTTCGAAAAGTACCTCAAAAAGTAATTGCGACTTTGTGAGACACTCCGCACTAAGCGGATTAGTTGGCACATGTAGCCATTTGGACAATTTGCTCATCTCTGTAATACAGTGAAGGTCTATAAAATACGCTAGTAAAGCTTCGTGGTCCTGCACATCATGTCTTCCCCACTAACATTGACTGCTACCCATCACAAGGACACATACCCCGCCATCTCGCCCACCAACCCCTCTCTTACCCAGTCCGGAAAAACAGTCCTCATCACTGGTGGGGGCGACGGGATTGGTTTTGAGATCGCTCGCTCCTTCGCCAAGGCCTCCGCTACGAGGATCATCATCGTAGGTAGAAGGGATGCTTTACTGGAAGAATCCGCAGCAAAGCTTTGTGATGAGTTCAGGACCAACACCACCGAATTCATCGCTCGTCGGGGAGACATCAGCTCCGACGATTCCATCACTTCTCTGTGGGAGTCTTTACACTCTCAAAACATCTTTGTCCATGTCCTAGTGCTCAACGCAGCACATGTATCACAAGTCGATTTCGAATACGGAGTTGATACTCTCAGCTTAGACAAGGCGGAACTTACGCAGGCCGTTGATACAAACTTGGTTGGGAATTTCCTCATGAGTGCCAAATTCGTCAAGCAGGCCCTGCGCCCTGCTGCACAGCAATTGAATCTTATCAATGTTTCGACGGGTTCTATTCATGCGCATCCTTCGCCTGGCCCGGTATATGCGACTACGAAGACAGCGTTTACTTCTTTGATCGGACGGATTGCAGATGAGCGTCCGGTTGAAGATGTTCAGATTATCTCCTTTCATCCAGGGATTCTGTATACTGAGGTGAATAACCCTCTTGATTGTGTTTAAGTACTCGCTCTGAACTTTTTATCTCCCCCAGGGAAATGCAAAACGTTTCGATAAATCAGTGTTAAAATGGGAGTCACGTACGTCCTTCCTTGCTTACTCCTGAGAATAATACTAATTCTCTAGTCTCAATAGTTGCTTTGCCTGCAGATTTTTCCGTCTGGGCAGCGTCACCCGAGGCATCTTGGTTGCATGGTCGTTACGTATGGCCCCACTGGGACGTTAGCGAGTTGAAGGCTGACCTCGAGGTGCAGAAACAGGTACAAGGGAAGGGGGGGTACTTGAAAGTCGGAGTAGAGGGTTTGCGTACTTTCGATAGTTCAGTATTCTTGAACATATAGAGCTCGTGGAGTTTTGCCGCTACTCCAAGAATAGAACCCTGGCGTGTACCCAAAATTCTGTCTTTCGAGAGAGTCGTATCATCAGGGTTTAAGACGTATTTTACAAAGGTTGGCAAATATAGACGTGTTGTAACAAAGTCATCGTGCCCCCGAATTATAGAGGTGAGTAAGAGTATAGATTTGTCCCCTCCTAGACCAATCCTAGAAGGTATACAAAGACTCGAGGTATCGTCAGCTTTGCCTCCGATCGCAGATCTCTAATCTTGATCTTCTTTGTTTGTATCATGCAGCGCGATGCAGCGTCGTCGGCATTGTTCTCAATATGATTGATGCCTGATATTCGAAGCTTTGACCTTGATTTTCAACGTACAAGCCTTATACATGGATTTGAGAAATTCAGAAGTTGAGTATGAGCTGGCAAGGCAACTTATTTAATTAAATCAGTAACTCCTTCTCGATTTCCTGTCATAATCATGAGGGCAAACTATAACGTACGTGAGAAACACTTAAGTTCGCCTGTACAGACGCCACATCCTCTTCCCACCCATCATGTCTTCAGCAAAAACACTAACCGCTACCCATCACCACGACACATACCCTGCGATCTCACCTACCAACCCCTCTCTCAGCCAATGCGGTAAAACGATCCTTATCACCGGTGGCGGCAGCGGAATCGGTTTCGAAATGGCGCGCTCTTTCGCCAAGGCCTCTGCTTCTAAGGTCATCATCATGAGCAGAAGAGGTGCCTTGTTGGATGATTCTGCAGCTAAACTCCGCAGCGAGTTCCCTAAGACCGAATTTATAGCTCGCCAGGGCGACATCGGCTCCGACGATTCCATCATATCTCTCTGGGAGTTTTTACACTCTCACAATATCTTCGTCCACGTTTTAGTGCTCAACGCGGTATATATATCAGAAGACAGTTCGATTCACATCGGAAGTGATACCCTGAGCATGGACAAGGCGGAACTTATGCAAGCCCTTGATACGAATGTTGGTGGAAACTTCCTTATGAGTGCCAAATTTATCAAGCAGGGTTTACGCCCTGCTGGACAACAGTTGAATCTTCTCAACGTTACATCAGGCGCTGTTCATACGAATCCTGCGCCAGACACTGTATATGCGACTGTGAAGACGGCGTTTACTTCTTTGATCGGACGAATTGCGGATGAACGTCCGGTTGAGGATGTTCAGATTATTTCGTTTCATCCAGGGCTCGTGTATTCGGAGGTGATTAACTTGCTTTGTTGTATCTATCGATTGCTGCAAACGCTCTCACTTTCCTTTAGGGCGCTGCAAAAATATTTGGTGATACTAAATCGCTGTTTAAATGGGATTCATGTACGTTTTTACTTGTGTATATATGCTTGACCGTTTGCTTGGAACATTTGCTTGGAATATTGAACTAACATTCCGTCCGCCTTCTTTAGTTGACCTGCCAGCCAATTTTTCCGTTTGGGCCGCATCTCCCGAGGCATCGTGGCTGCATGGCCGTTTTGTATGGGCCCACTGGGACGTCGATGAACTGAAGGCTGACCCTAAGATTCAGAAACACCTAGAAGGGAAGGAGGGTATTTGAAGATTGGAGTAGAGGGATTGAGCTCTGTCAATGTTGAGGCATTTCTGATCGATCAGAACTAGACTAGACCAAGAATAAACAGAGAATAAACAGATAGATAATCATACACTGAACACATGGTTGTGGGTAGGCGTTCAAACTTCATACTTGGATTGCTCCGAGCTTCGGGACTTCGGCTGGAAGACGTGCTCGTACTTACTCAATGAAAATCAGTGAGCCGATGTCCAATCCACGAATATAGCTTTGAGATACTGAACAGAAGGAGGAACTTTAACGTATTGAAGGAAGAGAAACTTACTCAGACCCATCGAGATCGAGTATCAAGATACTTGAGCTCTAACTCAGCACGGTGCTCACGACACACTTCGAAAAGGAGAAGGCAAAAGGTATTGCATATTTGCGACATGATCCCTCGGTCAATAGCCTCGCATGCTCTGATGTACGCTGAAAGGAGTAAAACGTTAGTTCGTATGTAGAGAATACTAGTATTAAAGCTTCTTCGAGAAATGCAACTGACCTGACAGTAAGCGGAGCTATAATATGTGGATCAGTACCTTGCCAACACCACTGTCGGGGTCTTTCTTTCGAGTTGTATCATAGATAAAACGGTCTGAGAAGGAAATAACCTTTCGGATAAGACTTCACGCGACGAGAACAATGTGGTTATATCCTGATTCAACGTCAGAAGAATGTGCTTGAGTGTCCATGGTGCACCTGGCAAGTACAAAGGCGACCATCCAAAGATGTTCCGATGGTAGGGATGATCTGGCTGATGACTGCCGCATCATGAAAAAAGCAAATATAGGTGTTTGAGTCGGTGAACAAAGTGACCCTTGTAATAACAAGCACAAGATTACCTTAATGGCATCGTGAATAGACGCGCCGAAGTCCTGTGATGTGTCGTTTGATCCCAAGCAGCAGTTACCGAGTTCGAAGGGACGCCGATCTGAGGGATGAGCCACTGAAGTAGCTACAGCACGAAACTAGCAGCTGGAGCTGAGATCTGAATGGTAGATGAAGTAACAGAAGGAGTGTAGTATGACTTGTGCGACTGGAGAGCGACAGTAGGTTGGTCGAAATTCGTTTCTGACCCGCGCGTGGTTGTTTGCCACTTCAGTTTGGATTATACTGGCGGGTAGAGTTGTATGGCGGGGGCATAGAAATGACGTTGGAGAGCTAAGAACAAGTGGAGATGGCGGGGCGGGGCAGCTGTGGCGAAAGTATGAAATTGGTACTAGGTAGTGGGATTGAGAATCAATTTTTATTGCTGGACTAGATACAAGTATCGATAGATTAGATGCTGTTGGCCACTGAACGTTGAACGTGAACGAGCCCGATACAGTTATGACGTAACTACTGTGGGGGCAACTATCATATATCATGCATCATGGCCGACAGTTTCAGTGCCAGTGGTACTACTTTCCAAAAAAGTTGCAGTTCGCGACGAGACTAGTACGGAGGACGCACCAGTTCTCCCGAATCCCACTATAAAGTATAATCCGCAAGCACCATGACCAAATCGGATGATAATCGATAATAGAACGTTGCGCTCTGTACCAGGGGGTTCGACGACGGTAGCACAATGGCTGATTATGATAGAGAGAAAGTGCCGGTGGCTATGCAGCCTTGTCCGTGATGTGTCTACACACCACGATCATGTGGAATAAAGCAGGACGACCTAGGACTGCATCGATATGGAATAAAAATGGTCTGGCTTGGATGCGGCATTACAAGGGCAACCGGAAACTAGTAGGAATAGCGATAGTGATAGTGATAGCTCTTTTTAATATCGGCGGCTTAGGACTTTTTCTTTCTGTTACGCCCAGCTGGGTGTTACTTACTCTCTTTTGTACGCGCATTTAGCACATCGAGCTTTCAGTCTGTACTCTTATATGATCTGTATTACATAAATAAACAAATATCCCTCCGAAACTATGCCCGAATCCCGATTTTAGCAGTCTCCCACTGGCTCCGAGTTGCCGTGGCTAGACAGAGTTGTCATGAAGTGCGTTTTAGCATGGACGAACGGACTTCGGCAAGTGCGAAGGGGAATGATGCGGGGAATGGCGCAAGGAATGGTGCAGTTCACTCTACCAAGGTTGAAGGAACATGGAATAAAATGTGTTGAGCCCAAGCCTACGAACGCTGATTTTGAATGCGGCATTGCGATTGCATCGGATGGAGAACATTATCTACATACTAAGTGATAGTGGTAGCGTTAATACTTTATTATCGATCAGATACTCAAAACGTCTCCGAGGCCAAGTTCGGTAGTCAAACTGTTAGCTTCATTACTACTTACCAATTTTTAGTCTACAGGTCGTACCGAAGTCCCATTTCTCTATCCGCTTAGAAGAGAGGTTTCTCCGCAGGGCTAGTGTTTTTCTATACTCTCATTTTGTTTAATATACTTTTACCTTTCTGCTTCATCGAAAGGCAGCCCCCGGAGGGCGCTTAACACTTCGTTACTTATTTTTGTACCTTCAGTGGCTATACAGTCATGTACTGCTGAGGGAAAACCTGCTTACTTATATAGAGTTAGAATACTTATCCTGTTGCGGCCACAGGTACCTAGGTCCTATTTGTTGATACAGAGTCGTGTACACGCGTGTACTTACCGTGACGTTGTCTCAAGCCTTGGTGATAGAACTTGGACACCTACACTATGCAGAGACAGACAGATAGTACTGAAACTCGATTGATCTAACCCCCTAAAACGTGTCCTCTACGGTCTAAGGAACGCCCGTGTGGTAACAGATAGGGAGGCACCGGGATTCGTACAAATTTGATAATTTGGGCTTGCTCAGGCTGGTACTACTGTACAGAGTGGGAGTTATTGATTCAGAACGAGGGGTGTCAGATAAAAGAATTTTATCCAGTTGAACGAGTATGGGTCAGTCAAGGTTCGTTTGTCAATGGTCATCATGTTTCCCCAGATTTGTATTACTCCGAAGTCATGAGAACGCCGCGGAAGAGCACAAAGCAGTGTCTGCCGTTTTACAAACGGAAGGAGGTAGTTCAGCTGCTGCATCAAGTTCTCTGAATCCAACTACATTCAAATCTAACTACAGTGCGGTTCGTGATAGGAGGTCGGTTCATGGTCACTGATACACTTCTTCCTATCAAGTCTCGAAACGAAACCCATATTTTATTGCACTGCAGTACCACATTCATACAGGAGACAGGAGTCGGAGAAGCGATACTATGACAGATATTTCGCCGCCTGCAATACAATTGTATTGAAAAGTTGAAAATGAATTCGTTTCGACATGCGTGTTTTAGGCCTGTCTTCTATAAAAGCCCTTTGCAAACCAGAAGAGTTTTTCTCATCTTGCCGGCCAAGCTCACCCTCGACTATCCCTAGTATCTTTTCCTGGAGAAAAGCACTTGCTCTCGACCAAATTCTCTGGTACCCAGTTTCGTTCCCCCTTTCGAGTCTCGACGCGAATTTAACTTCAAGAGTAGTATGTACATCATTGGCAATGGGGGATTTTTCCACATTAAACGATTTTTCACAGCTTTCCTGGATCCATAAACCTCCATTATGCGTCTCAATTCTGCATATCTTGTTTTTCTGGTTGCCTATGTTGTCAATGCGTACCTTAGTAACTGGCAACAAAGAAAATTCCAAGGTAGTTCATTTTTGGCCTTTTTCACAGACCCCCTAACTTGAATCCCCCCACCTTTCAGGGTCTCCAAAGAACCCCACGATCGCTTCCAACTCGAAGGGCAATGACCTCCGATTGAAGTAACTTTCACTAAGCCAAAGTGGTGACTCTATCGAGCAGAGCCCACGTTCCAGTCCAATGTTGATAAAGTGTGAGAGAGGTCATCAGGCAATGTGAGAAGAAGGGTCGGATTATTCCGAATAAAATGCAATTCCCAAAGATGTGGCAAAAAAGAATATAAATATCGAATTTTAATTAATAACGCTCTCTCTATCAGCGGGCTATTACACTGCAAGAGTCATCTCACTGCGAGCGGAGATTTGATTTGACAGGTCGAAGTCATTTGGGTGTTCAAATATAAACCTTATGTAATTATGATAGCTCAAGTACTAGTAGAACACCATGTATCAATCACGCGACGAGGGCAATCTGGTTATCGTTGTATCCTGATTCGAGGTTATCAGAAGAATGTGTTCAAGTGTCCATAATCTGGTGCACCTGGCAAGTACAAAGGCACCATTCAAAGATGTCCCGATGGTAGATGATCTGGCTGAAATTTCATGACTGCTGCATCATGAAAAAGCAAATATAGGTGTTGAGTCGGTGAACAAAGTGACTCTTGTGATAACAAGCACAAGTTTACTTTAATGGCATCGCGAATAGACGTGTCGAAGTCCTGTGATGTGTTGTTTGATCCCAAAGCAGTTTCCGAGTTCGAAGTTTCACCAATCTGAGGAATGAGCGTTGAGCCACTGAAGTGGATACAGCACGAAACTAGCAGCTGGAGCTGAGATGTGATGGTAGATAAAGTAACAGAAGGAGTATGGCAAGTAGTAGTTAGCAGCCCCTTGAATTAATGCTGGACTTGTGCGACAGGAGAGCGACAGTTATAGGTTGGCCGAAATTCGTTTCCGAATCGCGTCTGGATGTCTGCCAGCCCAGTTTGGCGGGTAGAGTTGTATGGCGCGCGCATAGAAACGGCGTTGCGAAGACCAAGTGAAACAAGCGGAGATGGCGGGGCGGGGCAGCTGTGGCGAAAGCATGGAATTGGATACTAGAGTACTAGATAGTTGGCTTGAGAATCAATTTTTATTGCTGAACTAGATGCAAGTATCAATAGATGCTGTTGGCCACTGAACGCGAACGAGCCATATACGCTGTAGTTATGACGTAACTACTGTCGGCGCAACTGCGAGC
>JADNRY010001292.1:0-13000 GCA_015501585.1 Rhodocollybia butyracea | reverse complement strand
TTGAAGGAGTTGAGCGCGACGGGCCGATGCGCGCCGCTCACGTGGAAATCTTTATGTTTTTATCAGCTTGATCTTGAACTACGACTTACACGTCGTTGCTATTAACTATGTCGTCTCACAGCGATCTGCTTTCCGAAGGTCTGGCTAAACTACAGTTCTCTCAAAACAACAACACAGAACCGAATCATCGTGAAACAGATGCTGTTCCTGTAGGTACACCTAGGATTCATGAAGGTTACGGCTTTCGACCGCCCTCTGGGGTAACTACACCCCTCATTGCCTCTGCGAGCAATGAAGCTGAAAACATGGTTCCGGATCCAAACGGTCTCGGATGGCCTGGTAAGAAAATATTCGGCAGACATACCAAGTCACAACTTTCTTCTAGCGAAATCAACTTACTCTCGCCTGACTGCCTCCCCCGAAGAGAAGGCTGCAAGGGAAAAGAGGCTCACAGAAGCTGTTAGGACGATATTGGACTGCATTGGCGAGGATCCAAATCGGGAGGGTTTGTTGCGAACGCCCGAGCGGTATGCAAAGGCGGTTATGTGGATGACAAAAGGATATGAAGACCGCTTGGCAGGTGCTATTCGACTTCCGAATCTCGCACATCGTGAGTTAACCCGAACTTTACTCTAGATGTTATAAATGATGCGGTATTCGCGGAGGACCACGACGAGATGGTTTTGGTGCGGGAGATCGACATATCCAGTCTATGTGAACACCATCTCGTACCTTTCACTGGAAAGGTATCAAACCTTTGTATCCAGGTTTCGATATTTCTCATACGCACTTTTTTACATTCCAGATTGCGATAGCTTACATTCCCAATAAATTGGTACTTGGGCTTTCCAAGCTCGCCCGGATTGCAGAAACCTTTAGCCGTCGCCTTCAGGTTCAGGAGCGACTTACGAAACAAATCGCAATTGCCATTCAGGAAGCAATCAAGCCTCGCGGGGTCGCCGTAGTCATGGAAGCTACGTATGGGTCTCCCTTGCCTTATTTTCCAACTTGATTTCTCACCTTTATATTTCAGCCATCTATGTATGACGATGCGTGGGGTTCAAAAACCTGGGTCCATTACGACCACCTCGTGCATGCTTGGATGTTTCCGCACTCAACAAAAAACGCGGGAGGAGTTCCTCACTCTGATCAAGCGGTAAAAACTTCAAGTCTAGAAATAACGATTCAACTCGGGTATAACGATTCAACTCGGGCACAATGATTCAACTCGGGCATGGCATGACTGGTAATTTATCTCAACATATTATTGTATGCTAGAAATTGGAATCATGGGAGGTAATACATTCTTGAAGTAATGTATAATAATACAGAGCAGTGTTTCTTATGCTACAATGTCAGTCCTTTCTCCCTTGAAGCCTGTCTACCGCTTGCGGGTTAATAGGTAATGTTTTCTTCGCAATGCTGGCAGATTCACCAGTATAACGATTGCGGTTTAACTTCAATCGCTTGTTGGATGACTGTTCTGGTCCCTGGTTGGAAGTGTCAAGTGCATCTTTTTCGCGGTCTGTAATGAATATCAGAATAGAACAAGTGACAGATATGGATATCTATACCCAATGGCCTTTTCCTTGAATCCCTGTCGTTTCTCGACTGGCCGTGGTAGGACGGTTGGCGAGAAGTGGTTTCTTTGTCACTGATTCTTGAGCGCAAGCTCCCACCGCCACCCAGACCTCCTTCGATAGGTGAAATGGGCACAGTATTGGATCCTGTCAGACCATCTCTACGACCATTGTTTTTCCCGCCGTTCCTGGGGTTTCAGAAAATGACATTGCTCGGGGCGCAGATGGTGTGCGTAAAGGGGAAACCTTTGTGCCGGACTTGACAGGAGCGTCAAATTCGGGATTCCGCGGAGGTGCATCCGGACGTCTGGTATCATTTTGGGGAGCGTCGGGAGGACGCTTGCTTTCAGCCTAGAAAAAATCTCAGCACGACACGAAAAATGAC
This sequence comes from Rhodocollybia butyracea, assembly GCA_015501585.1. NCBI lineage: Eukaryota > Fungi > Basidiomycota > Agaricomycetes > Agaricales > Omphalotaceae > Rhodocollybia > Rhodocollybia butyracea. The sequence goes on along the minus strand of JADNRY010001292.1, from coordinate 11,035 downwards.
CTAGGTAGAAGAAAAAACCTTGTCCAAAGGATTGTCACGACCGTCATTTTTGTCTACTTCACCTCCACGTCTGCGTCTGTCTGATTCACGAGGGCGATCGGGATGTTCGTTTTTATCGCCAGGACGTCTTGACCGGTCTTCGCGGTGAGTATCTTTTCGAGAGCTTCGCTTGGAGCCACGGTCCACCTGAACTGCATAAGATAGAATCGACAGCGAATTTGAACAGACAAACCTCATCTTCTGGCCTCTTCTGCGCTTTCCTAACCCATCGTCAGCGTATCTCGATGTCTGGCATCAGGCGAGGAGGTAGACGATCTTCAGCGATGCTAGAAGAGTTCACATTCTCCGTGTTTGTGGGTTCGACCATCCCGGTCCTTCCTCGCTTCGCCTTCACGATCCTTCTTTGCTTCACCTTCACGCTCTTTCCTGGCATCACGATTGTGAGTCTTCTCATCTCTGCGGTGTCGGTCCCCATGTCGATCTCTGTCCTTTTCACGGTCACGGTCCTTATCTCTCTCCCTCTCGCGGTCTCCTCGGTCCCTCTCTTTGTCTCCATGTCGGTCACGCCGCGACTCACGATCTCGATCGCTATCGCCAGTAGTAGTGCGCTCCCTTCCGCCACGGTCACTGCGGTTGTGTGTTAAGCTATCGCGGCGCGTAGGTTCACGATCCTTCTTATCAGAAGCATCCGCGTTCCCCCGGGATCGACCAGCGCTCGTACGGCTCTCAGAGCTGTGATTTCGAGTGCCTGGACGACTGGACGGTGAAACCGAACGACGTCGAGGCGAAGGAGCAGCGGATACATCCATACCACGAGAGGGTCATTCTTATCGTCGTTTTTGTCTGAGCGATTGTGATGAGCAGTAACACGAAGCTCAAGTGCAGAAGGTTTTTGGCTAGGCTCTGAAGGAGGCGGCATTGCTGGGGCCGGGTTTTCGGCAGATCGTTCACCGCGAGTAGGATCCATAGGCGAAGAAGGCACAGTCCTAGCCTCAGCTCGCAAGTTCGACAACTGTGAACTTTCTTTGGAGTCATCCTTCCTTTCCGAGGCATGTTCAGATATCGAGGGTTTTTCGGCTGCTGGTTTGGGCGAATTACTCGCCTCTGGTCGGATTCTCTTCACAACAGGAGGGCGAGGAACACTGGAAGAAATATCAATATAAACACAGGACAATTTGAGTTTATGTTACCTCTCCATAGCTGCCGAGATATTTGATTTTTCTGGAACAGGCTGTGGTTTACTTGCTAGCTGAGCGCGAGGAGCCGAGGGGGTAGACGAAGCAACTTGAGGGGGACGCTTGATATCACTCCCGCCAGGAACAGTCTGCGCGCTTGGTCCCACTGGAGTAGCAGATGAACGAGACGGAGCAATAGGGCGAGAAGTAGTAGCGGCCGGCTGATGAAAAGTGAGCTCTCAAAACTCAACATAGCATATCAATATACCTTGGTGGGACCTTGATCGAAGTCCAGAAACTGTTCGCGTTTTTTCAAACTCGCAGAATATCTAATAAGAATGGCATGAGCGTAGACGAGAGTCAATGTTCAGCTTTACGTACGCTCTACCCAAAATCTTGAGGTCACCTCGTTCCTCTTTCTCCAAAAATTGATCCATGATTTTATCGAGCTGGGGTCCAGTTTCTTGGGATACAGCAGAAAGCGGGAAGAAAGGAAGGATCTCCTTCAGCACTATTGTTGCGTTGTAGACGTGCATGAATTCCCCAGTTTGAACGCACTCTACAAAGGCCTGGATCCCAGTCAAAAAACCGTGATTGAATAAGTGGAGAATAATCATACCAAAGCAATCTTCTTGTGCCATTTGCGAACAATCTTTTGAAATACTGACCATTTCAGCTGATTTTCCGGAGGCATCGGAGTCGATATTGACTCTGAAAGCCAGTATGTAGAACAGTCTTACCCCAGCTTTTGATCGGTTATCTGCGATGTAAGTTGCCTCGTCCGAGTGCCACTTATTAAGATCTGACAATATTCCCAGGAGAAAACGGCCTGCACGATGCTCAAAACTGAGTTACAAGGATGTAGGTATTGAAAAACTAACCATAATTGCGAGCTTCATATTCACTGCACGAAAACAAGACAACTTTGATCTGATCACCGAGAATCTGAAGATACTTCATCAGCATTGGATATACCGTACCGCAGAAGAAATTCACTTTATCGTAACATGCAAGAGTATGAAATCCCGGAGTGCCCTGCGTGTGCAACATCTTAATGAATTGTGCACAAAAATCCGCATCCATCGGAGAAAGAAGACTTCGGGGTGAACACAATGTTCGAGGAATGTATCTAACAGTTTAAGAGCTTGGGTTTGCTTCTGGGCAGCGTTCGTGACTGGTTCATATTTATGATTGAGTAAAACGGATATGGAATAGGTAAAACAAACTGTTACCAGCAGTGAACCAATGTTGCTTTTCGCGCGCAAGTCGTTTCAAAGTAAACACTCGCGACGTAATTTGTTCCTTTGATTCCTGAGTCAGAGTTGAAATGAATGAGTTGAAACCTTTCCCTTCTTGTGCGATGCCAAGATGCCATAGAACGTTTGGCCCGATCTGCTGATCTCTCACAAGCAACGTAGAGACCATCCTCCTGCCGACTAAGAGCCCGCAGGGCAGCAACTTCTTCGTCGTACCTCGACAGCGGCGGAGAGAGATCGTAAGTTGAAAGTTGCCAAAACGTGACGTAGAAACCCGGACTAGTCAAATTTAAATTCATTGCATCAGCAGCGAATAGGTCAAGGCGTACCCCAGAATATTATGAGCTTGACTAGAAGAATCGTTTGAACGTCTTCAAAAAGAACTTCTAGTTGAGGAAGCCAAGGACTCTAGATAGAAAGTTAGATGAGTGAGAAAGAGGGAGAAGAATACACACCTCTGGAGCTGCAAGGCCGTGACCATCAGCCTCTAGTGGCACATCTTCCAAAGCTGTATGAGTATCTGACGCTAGTTTGGACTCCGAACTTGACTCCGTGACGGAATTCGGTAGAGGAGAGGCCACTCGAGACTGGGATATAGAAGGTTCCCTCTTGGCAGTCAATGCTGCCTTGAGACGTCTTTCGGCCTCTTGGTTGGCTAGACGCTCCTGCTCTTCCATACTCAAAGCAGAGTTCTGTTGCAGTTGATAAATGCTAGTCACAACTTAGTCTGAAGCACTTACTAATAGTTGAGTGTGAAGCACTGGCCGCACAATTTGCATACAGACTGGAGCGGATATCCCATATTTCTCATGCAAGTCTCGAAGAGGAGGCAGTATTTTGTTCGCATAATCCTCCGGAGAGACCGCTGAAGGCGTAGTGAGAAGCTCGAGATATTGAAGCAGCACACCGTGTGTCTAAAAGTCGTGTGAGGGGAATGGTCTACTGTCGAAGCAGAGAACATACAGTATCGAATAAGCCTGCCAATGACTTGAGATGCGCATCTCGTGCCGAAAAGACAGAAGATTGTCGTTGTTGAGCAACTTGTATCAATAAAGGAAGGGCCAAAGAGGTCTCAGTCAAACTTTGACCAAGGGCTCGTGGAGGATTTCCCCGCGTGGGCTCTCCGGGATCCACTCGAGCCCCGCGAGTAGAAGATGCGATAGACTCGATACGCAGAGCAGGACCCCCTGCCATTGCTTGGATCTGTGAATCAGACAAGCTGGGTAACGGCTCTATCCCGGCCATTTTCCATATCAGTTCTCGCAGCACAACAATTTCGGTAGTTTGCCCATTCTGAAGTTGATGATTGATATAAGTCAAAACTGGGTGTAAGCTCGTGTTATAACGACGAAACAGCATGCCAATAAAAGAGGCGAGACCTAGACGAATGTGAGAAACCCTGCTCAAATAAGACATGATGCAACACTCACTTTGCAACCAGTCAGAAGTATTTACACCATCGTCTTTGACTCGCTCTTTGTGCGGATTGGCGAGAGCGTCCAGGATCGTGAAAATCAAAACTTCAAACCCCATATTTGTGACATTCTTTAGGGCTTGTACAACAACAGAAGCAAGATTATCGTAAGCCATGATTTGATTCACAGCATTTGAGAACAAGATGCAGGGATTGGAATGTGCTAACTTTGCGAGAGGACCTGAGAGCGAGTCAATAGTTTTGTGTGAGAGTCGCCGTAAGATACCCTTTGATTCCCTGTCTGCCTGTACTTGGCGAATACGAAGTTCAGGGTGAGACTTGTACATCTCCGACCTCCACTCTCCATAAAGCTTCCAGCGCAACTCGATGTCAAACAGCCTAAGAATATTCCACACCTCCACGATGCAGACTGCGTTCCCCCGAATTAACGGTAGAGCGGGGAAAAGATACTGTCGAGTGACCCTGTACCAGGATTGTTGAACGGGATGTTCCTGATCTGGTTCTCCAATGGGTTTGTTGGTTATCGGATCGTTGATAACCTAAAGTTCACCCGAAATCAGTTCACGACCCTATCGAAAAATGATGAATGATCCCACAGTGGCAAGTATTTGCTGGCGACCCAATCTTACAAACTTAGTAAGGAATAACGGTCACGAGATATATGAGGTCCAATAAACCGCATGAAGGGTTCAACGACGTCTAACAGATCCTCCAGGCCTGTACATATAGGTACTTGTTCAATCCAATCTGGAAAGAAAAATACGAATTCCGTTGTACTGGTACTTGGTGGAGTAGGAGCCCAGAGAGAAAGTACGGGCTTGCGGGGAGGAGGAGGGGCCACACCTGTTGCACCGAACCGTGAACGAGGTTGAACAAAGTCAGGATTATACTCTTTGGCGACAAGGGATTCATACAACAGCGAAATGGAATGCTTTAAGATGCGGATGAAGAGATCGGCGATTTCTGGTTGAGCATCTACCATCCATGGAAACCTTGAAACAATGGCTATGGCTGGTTTCAACGCGCCTACGGAAAGAAGGGCCATTAGAAGCCCGGCTTTCTGGTTCGGGAGAATTTTGGGCTCTGGCGCCTTCACGTCGGATGTAATAGTAGCTTTTACCTTCGTTGACATAGGAGCAGAAGACATCGTGGATTCCAAGGGTGCAGCCATGGCCAATTGACTCATTTTCGCCGATGCTATCCGTGATTTAACGTCTTTCATAAACGCCAAGCGGACATTCTCCATCTCAGAATCGACAGGAGATAACTATTGTAGGTTATCAGTTATAGAATGATGAGAATACCAGAATCGCGCGCACGTGAGGGTATAGATCTTCAAGGGCGACAAACCCTTCCCGTATGAGAAGAGCTGCGGCTAGATATAGGGATTTCGGAGGGTCCGGAGCCTCAGGCGATTGATAGTAGTTGAATTTGAATCCTAAAATTTGAGCAAGGACGCGGGATCCATGAGGCATGTCGCCAGAAGAAAAGCTAGGCGAAGCCAAATTTAGGATCTCATCCAGCGTTTTACCATGAAATCGGCCTGGGAATGCATCCGTCGAAATTTGATCTTCGTGTTGTAGCCTCAACGGCCGTGCCCAGGGCGAAAAGGACAACAAAGCAAGGAAAAATGTGTAATGAGATGCCAAATTGGAGGACATTACATCCAGAATGATGTCCAGAGCTTTGTTGGGATCCAGGTCAAAAAAGCCTATGAGACTGATAATTTTTTCCCAAACAAGACAAGCGCGGTGCTGGATGGTTTCCAGCGACTCTGACGGTCGAGCGGTCAGAGGCGAGTGGCCGATGCCTAATGCGTTTGTGAGTTCAACCGTAAGTTTACTGTAACCTTCTGATTGTTCCCGTAAAAGGTTGAATTTGTTTTGTTTGTAACTTGGAACGAACAAAATGAGTTCAAAGTTTAGTAATGAGAGCACTAAGACTCACAACAAGCCAGTTCGCAGCCTAATTTCCTTTTTCTCGATAACATTTTTGACGAAGAGCCCGGCGCCTTCAGCCATAGTGGTATCTAGTCGTTCCCGACAAAAAGTGGGATTTACAACACCGAAATCCTGGCCCACAAAATCAGAACATACACACACCAGCAGCGCAGAACATACCAGTAGTTTACTTAATATTGACACAAGAGTAGCTTTATCTGCCTCTGCATTCTGCTTCACTTTGTTTGCCTTGGCTAGAATAGGCTGCTGCTTGTCAGCACTTTGTTCGCCACAGCTAGTAATCGTAGCCTTGACATCGGCGAGGGTCTCGTCTAGTTCCACATCTATGCTCCACAACAAGTCCACTATGTGTTCCCCAAATACCGCGGTATTCGAAGTCGCACTGGAAGATGAAGTCGAAGGCAAATTATCCAGAATTGAGCGTATGAATGAGACAAATGCATCAGCAGTAAGTGTCTGCTTGGAGGACCATGTAACGAGCGTATATGAGAGCAGAGTATTGTAGGCTGTCGTCAGAACATTGAGGCATCCCGGGTCAGAGGGATTACAATGAGGCGCAATGAGCATGTTCCGACTGTGGTCAAATAAGAGTTCAGTTTCAAAAACTATTGCAAAGTTCAAGCAACAACGCACCATTCCGTCTCCCCACCAGAGTTCCATGTACCAACACATGTCCGTACAGTGTTTATAACGTCCATTCTCGCTCGACGTTGGACGGTAAGAAAATAGTCTGAGTGGGACCGATATACGGGAAAAGGCGCCTTGACATAAGCAACCAAAGAAGCATGGCTCGGCCCGTGGAGAGACGCCGGAGGACAATGAGAAGTTGAGAACTGGTTTAGTGTTTCAGCAACGGTAAAATAGCTTTGCTTATACAATATATGTACACCAAAAGAATATAAGACTTGTGAAAAGGTTAAACCAAAAATTACAGTCATTAGTTAATGACATGTTCGGGATACTTATAGCCCACCGCGAGGGTCGAACTCGCAGCCTTCAGATACCTAGATGTAACCCGCCTAAGAGTCTGACGCTCTATCCAATTGATAACCAGAATGAAAAGGATCCCGCATCTATCCAACATGCAAAATCTTCCATATACTGGTCCTACTGGTTAGCAGCTATCTACGAAGAGCTAGAATCACTAAAAGCGAAGGACGTATATGAAGAAGTTGAAGAGTTACCTCCAGGTCGGAAGGCAGTGGGCTGTAAATGGGTTCTGCGGATCAAGAGAGATCGCGACGGACTCATTTCCAGATTCAAAGCACGTTTAGTGGCAAAAGGCTTCACACAAATTCCCGGCCAAGATTATAATTACACCTTTGCTCCTGTTGCTCGATGGGAATCAATCCGTACTCTCCTTACGCTTGCCGCGGAACAAGATATGGAACTTCGACAGATAGACGTGAAAACAGCGTATCTAAATGGTCCCCTTGAAGAAGAAATATACATGCACCAACCATCCGCCATCCTCTCTATGGCTCTATCCACCATCACCGATTAGGCGCCCGAAAATTTCTATCGAGCTCATCGCCGCAACTTCGTACTTCGACAACGTTAACGCTTTCTTTCTTCATTCTTCACTCTTCACGCGCACGCTCTACAAAAGTCTCAGCCGCTGCCCGACTTCCACCACCAATCGCTACCTGAGACATTCTGAGACATACCGTCTCTAACCACAGAATGGCAAAATCCATCGAAGAACTCATCGAGGACACGGTCAGACTGAGTAGGATCCAGGACCAATATGTGCCATATGCACAACAACCCCAGGCCAGCACCTCAGCCGTAACACTGGAAAGCCGTCCTTCACCTACTCCTCTTCCCGCTCCTACTTCCTCAGCAAACCGATCCCTCGCTAGGCAATCTGCCACATCCTTTACACATCTTCTCGATGACGACAATCCCTCGGAACCGCGCCGCAGCCCTTCCCCGAGTAACGCTGGCAGCATTACTACGTTGACCCCTTCCGGGAAAGCCTCGAAAAAAGCTATCTCCGCTAAGGGAAAAGCCTCGAAGGTCACGCCGTCGAAGACTGTCTCTCCCCAGTCCTCATTAAATCTGCCTACGTTGCACTACCCTGCAGAATCCAGGCTCATCCCGAACACCTCGGGAACGAAGGAATCTGCTGCAACCACCAGATATCGCTCGGACAGCAATGACTTACGCCTCGAAGGGATGATTCGTACAGAGTCATCCATGGCGAGCAATCTCATTCGAAACCTTAACGACAGTCTTCACCAACATGACGAGACCTACGACCACGCACAGCAATCTCTGGGACAGGATGTGACCGCTCTCCGCACTGATGTCAACGACCTACAGACACGGGTCCACGACATTGAGAGCTTACAACCTCCCTACGACGCCATCCTTCAGCGACTGGATCAACTGGAACAACAGCCTCCCGGTCCTAGTGGACAGCTACTCTCGTATACACGCGCCAGCTCCCCTGGCTCGTCATCTCCCCCTACCACACAAAACACACCTGACCACCCACTGTGGGTACTTCAGACATCTTCAGCAATCCACGAAACCCCGACTCCGACTTCGACTCTCCCTGTCATGGGTCCAGAGGCAACCTTCAGCCTCACCCCAGGATCGTTCTCCCTCGCCGTCGCCGCACATGGTCTCGGACACCCCACCTTCTGTCGCGCCTCAAAATCCCGTGCCTCTCCGAAACCGTATATCTCGCCGACCCGCATCCCCGTCATTTATGGAACCAACACCAAAACGTCGAAGAACTGGCACACCTTCTTCCACGCCCTCTACCAATCACAACACATTCCCGGATCGACAGTTCGTATCTCCACCGAAACTTGGAAATTCCGCGGAAAGGTAGAGCTCTCCGTGCCTTCTTCCACACCTGTTTGACCTGTTGGATAACGCAGCCACGCCATTGACATTCCCCTACCGTATTCGACACACTGGCCCGCCAGACGCCAGGTGCGTCTGTTCTTTACTAATGCCTCTCAGGCGTTAGCATTCGTTAACGCTTGGGATAGCCACCGGTCCCGGATTGTCAACAACGCTGCATTCAACGTCTCCTACCAGTCACCCTCCGAATGACGGTTAGCAGTGGGGAAGTCTTTGATTGATTGCGCTCCCTCGCCGCACCATAGTATTTCTCCTAATTGTATTAGTACTACGGGTAATTTGAACATTCTTAGCTTCAATTTGGGGGGCCGTCTTCAATCTAACCTTCTCCACTCTGAGTTCTGCGAGTTACTGGACAACGTTCACATTGCATGTATCCAGGAAACTGACTTATATCCTGATGAGGTATGGCACGCCCCAGATAATTTTTCTGTTTTTTCTCAAGCTCGACCGACGGAATACTTCGATGATCCCTCTGGTGGGGTCGCTAGCTTTGTCCGCTCGGACCTACATGCAACGTTACACGAGGACCTCTGTGGGCCCGACATTGTGACAGTCGAAGTGGAAGGTATTCTCTTCATTAACGCATACCTTCTTCCTTCAATCTCCAAGTTTGACTGGTCCCGGTGGACTGATACATCCCCATGGGATGCCTTCAGAGAGATCTGCACACTCGCCGCTAACCTTGACAAACCTTTTTTCATTCTAGGAGACCTTAACGCCCGCACCGGCTCCCTTCGGCCAAACGCCGCACACCCATCTCGGACTTCACCCGATACTCACTGCTCTTCCCGAGGATCACACCTTCTGACTCTATGCGACGACCTCAACTTAACCATTCTGAATGGTTCAGAGCACATCCGGGCACCCACTCTCGCTGGACCTCGTTTCAAAAACGGGATGGGATATACAACACCTCGGTCATTGACTATGGCATCTGCTCAGCCTATAGCTCCTCTAACATCGCCTCCTTTGATATCTCAGATAGAACGAGGTGGTCTGACCACGCGTTCCTATCTTTGCAGATCCTTTCACCACGCTCCACTCTCCCTCCTCCTCCATCTATGAAACGGAAGCGTCCCGAATTCACTTTACCATTGGTAACGCACCTTGACCACCTTCTCGACGAGGTTCTACATACCTCCCCTCCCGAGGCCAGTGACGAACTAGGGAAACTATACGGTTTCAGTAACCTCGACCCCACTCATGCTGGAACACATGGTCTGAAGGTTTACGCTGATGGTCGGCTACCAATAATGGACAACTAGGTGCTACAGCGGGCCGCAGGGATTTACAGGGCCCCGCTCACCCCTTCAACACCACTGCACGGGTGACGGAACACCTTCCAACAACCGGCAGAACTTTACTCAATATTACTGACGTACAAAAGACCCCGCTACATCGCGTACTGGACATCTTCACAGACTCCACATACGTGATACACTCCCTTGTACATTGGTCTATCCGCAATGCTAAATGCGGATGGGTTTGCGTCAACGGTGACCTTCTCAGACTGATCGCAAGCTGGATTGCGGCACGCTCAGCTCCTATCCGCTTCCATCATGTTAAAGGTCACTCTGGTAATAAACACAACGATGCTGCAGATGCCTTGGCAAAACACGGCGCAGGACTGCCCCTACCCATCCCCTTTTCTCCTACAGACTACTACCATGTGCCCGCTCCTATCCCTTTTTACGGTCCCGCTAGGATATCCAAAGGTCTATACAGATCTCCCTGAAGACCCAGCTCCCTGCAAACCACACCCATCTCGCCAACGTTCCTTCCACCGCAACCACCGACACAGGTCATTCAAGCGACAACTTCAGGATGGGATCCTGCACCGCCTCATCGAATGCTCTTCCGATTCGGGTGCATTCTGGAGACTTTACAAGCGCCTTCGCTACCCAGGCAATGCTCCTACTCTAGTGTCTTTGTCGAGCCTCACCGAGTGCTTCATTCCACGAATGAACCCGCCTAAGAACGTCCCTCAGCCGTTACAAGATCGCCTGACTCGTGAGTGCAACTTGTGCGAGCGCGTTAAAGTGTCAAAGCCCTCCATCTTCCCGACACTCAACGAACGGCTCACATTACATGATATTGACGGGCCAAAGCTCACCTCATGCGGTCAAACCCTCGCGCGCCAGGGGTTGATGGGTCCTCTTATTCTTGGATACTCGACCTTGATAACCAAATCCTATGCGATCTTCTTAACGCCTGTGTCGACGCCGGTGAAGTCCCTTCTGCTTGGCTGACCACACTTATTGAAGCCATCCGCAAGCGAGGTAGACGCGACTTCACTAATCCAAGTGAATACCGTGCTGTAGGACTTGA
>JADNRY010001291.1:0-13001 GCA_015501585.1 Rhodocollybia butyracea | reverse complement strand
AGCTACGTTCTCAAAGCCAGTCTTCTCCTAATTTACTTATAATCCGCCTAGGGAAACCTGTAAGTCTCTGAGTATAATGACTCTTTTCTCTTCCGACACGCTAAACTTTTTATTCAGCACGTCGGGCGAGAATATTGGAGATAGTGGTCTGATACAAGCCTATCGAGCCTGGAAAGCGCAATACATGCTTCCTACGAAGCTGGTTCTGAGTACCTCTTACCTGGTTTACCATATACAAGTGTGTTTCTATTAACTTGGCATTTGCGCAAGCTGACCTTTAAATAAAGGGAGCAGCTCTTTTTCATTTCGTTTGCGCGCGTATGGGCCACAAATATAAAGGCCGCTACTGCTGTGTGTAGTTATGTCTTCGCACGATGGTTTAGCTCACGTTTTGTTAGGTTCAACTAATTCGAACAGATCCTCATTCCCCGGCAAACTTGCGTGTCGATGGCACTGTTTACAACATGAAAGAGTTTGCTGAAGCTTTCCAGTGCTCTCCCAAAGCCAAGGTAAAAGCTCTACGTGTTCTTTTCGTAGTTGCTTATTCATGCTCACATTCTTTAGCTCAATCCTCCACCGGAAAAACAGTGTATATTCTGGGGTAGTCGGAATGAACCAACCACGTTGTATTATCTATATACAGTACCGATAATAAAATCCACATGAACGCTATAGATATATTATGGAGTTAGAGTACTCCTTTTGTACTGGGTACATCGTTTCCTCCGGTCCTTTCTATTGCTTGGCGGATTGCGAGCGCAAGAGCCTTGAAGGGCCGACTCCGGAACTACAACAGAGTTATTAATGAGACTTCATCACAAGTTGCAGATGCTCACCGATGATGATCATTTTCTCCTCGTAGCACATCGACATGCAAAGTGCATCCTGATGCAATTGCAAAAGAGTAGAAAATATGAGGGATCATTTCTGTTGAGAGATCGCCAATCTTTTCTCGTTTTAGCCCAAGCTCAGTCACACAATAAGGTCGAGAGCAGATATCTATCACTGCGCGCGATAGAGCCTATGAGTGGTTGGGAAATTTAAACTTCAGTGACAAGACAAAACATGCATACCTCGTCCAAAGGAGCAAATCCTGTCCCATATCTTCTAATTCCTCTAACTTCACCAACGCTTGTTTGAACGCTGTTCCCAAAGCAATAGCGCTGTCCTCTGCAGTGTGGTGATCATCGATCCATAGATCACCTTCGCATTTCATAGTAAGCGACATTCCACCGTGTTTTGCAAGCGCAGTGTACATCTGGCAACGTAGATTTTAGACTAGTAGCAGAAAATTCGTTCGTTCGGCCGTACATGGTCAAGAAATCCAATTCCAGTTTTTACGTCTATTTCTTGGGAAGCTCCGGAACCAGGAGTACAATCCAAATTTATGGATACTTCAATCTTGGTTTCGTTGGTTTTCCGTGAGATGAGGCCCATCGCGGAGCAGGGGAAGTGGGGACTAGGGGAAGTGGACATGATGATGGTGATGGTGGTCAAAAAGAAAAATGCGGGAAGATTTTTGCTTCCTCTCTTTCATCCGAGCGGTCATGTCCAGAACTTATTTCGTATGTGCGCTACATTTGGATATTTGTAGATGCCTGCTTTTACTTTCTCTTAACAGACTGTTCCGGGATTCTTCATACAAGATGACCCAGACGCTAATCCAAATGCAATCGGAGGGGTCAGTCCTTTAACGTTTTTAGGAGGTTTTAGGCGCACTTCGCGTCCTCATCGCAAGTCTATAGGTTCACCTCGTTTTGGATTGAAAGATGATTCCAACGATCGGTGGCATAAAACTCAAAGACAAAGTCCGACGAAATGAACGAAGAGGCAGACAACCAGACGTCTTACAAAGTGTTCATTTTTGGAAACATGGCCAGGGAGTTCGTATGTTGATTTCCTAGATCCACAATCAAAGGATTGTTAAATGATCCCCAGACAATGTCGGGGAAGCGAAATACGGTACGAAGGCCTGGGATGAGTGTGTCTTCCCTTGGGATTACTGTCACGGATCACCTCACATTGAATGAGGCTCTTCCAGTTATTGGTCTAAGCTGAACGGGGATGGGGAGCTTATTTGGGGTCGTAAGTATCTCAAAAGCTGCTCAGCGGAGCATACGTTTACAAGTTATTCTTGCCCTCAATAGCTGATCCCAAGCTCACCGCTCTTGGCGAATCGCAGGCTAAAATCGTTAATCAAGAATGGAAGAAAGAATTAGGATTTGGTCTCTCCGTGCCCCAACGCGTTATTGCAGTCCGATGACTCGTGCTCTGAAGACTTCTCTGCTCACTTTTGACGGCGTCGCCCTGGCTACCGAAATTCCAGTCATGATTGTCGAGGGTATGTAAGGTCTCAAGCGGGCAGTAAATCTCCATAAATTTTTTGCTGTCCAGAATTGTCGCGAGGAATACGGTGAACACACTTGCGATAAACGCAACACTCGAACTTGGATCGCAACCAACTTTCCCGATGGATTTAGTTTCGAACAGGGATTTTCAGAGGAAGACTCCTGTGGACTGCGAATGAAAGAGAGCGTCCTGTGCATGTTACACTTCGCGCGAAGAAAGTTTTGGATGGAATCTTTGACAGTGACGAGACTCATTGTATGTATCAACGTCCGACAGAACCTGGTGCTAATCCTGGTTGCAGTCGTATCTATCATTGCTCATGGGGGTTATAATCAATGGCTTTCTACGCGCAATGGGACGACCAAGATTTGGGCTTCCAACTGGAGGTGGGTGCGCTCCACCCTGATCCATATCCACTCTTTTATGATTGTAGGAGTATTACCTGTGTTGGTCAAGTCGGTCCAGTCATAGGCATAGATTACTTGGTATCTATATGCTGGAACCAAACAAGTGATAATATAAAAATCAGGCAGGCGAAGATGAAAAACAACGTCGGAACCCATACATGTACAGCAACAGTGGTTGAAGGAACAAGTGAGGATGTGTCGGACAGTCTGCGGGGATACTAAAGAAAATGCTTTAGGTGGTTGCTCAAGAGGTGTTCTTCGCGCAATATTTGACCTTTTCTTTGGCAAAAAAAAAAAAAACAAAGCAAGCACTCACACAGGCAACCACAAAATAGATGGTCCAGTACGGTCTTCACATTCCACGCTGTGTAGTATGACTTATGATTTCCAATCAAGTATGTACGGTAGCACGAGGATTCAGAAAATAAGCTAATGAATCATCGACTTGACTAACGAGAGGTTCCACTCTCTCTGTTTCTTTGAGAACTCAATTGTTGTTGATAGATTACTTAGACGGTTATATACGGCCCATCGCAGTAACTACCGTGCGTAGATACTCGCTACCATGGACTATGAGTAGATGCGATCAACAAAACGTACCAGATACGACACAGATACCACATTCTGAGGTACAATGAGCGGCGAGCCTGGGCGAAATATACATTATCACTTCCTCTGGCGGTTCCAAGTGGACCGCCGATGGCGGAGCCGAGTATAAATCTATCTATCTTCAGGTGGAGGTCAGCACGTCGGCCGAGGTCGGCCGCTACCAAATTTGCCGAGTCTTAGCCAACCGGCGACGCAGATATTTGACAACATAGGACCATTCCTTTGAATTCAGCCAAAACAGATTGTTCGATTTTAGCCTTGCTATGTATTTTAGCCTCACGGAATTGCCATACTGAACAGATCGAAAAAATTATAACCCTGCAGCTAGAGATACCTTGAGTGGCATCGACGACGCCTTCCCGTCCGCAAAGGGTTTGTAAGGTCGGAGCTAAATACTGAGCAATCTTTGCCTCTGTACGGTCAAATTCGAAGGAGCGCACAAGAAGAGCAGTGATTATCTTGAGCTCCAATACAGCTAAACGAAAGAAGGTTCAGTGAAAGTAAAGTTCATTACATATGCAAGGGCTCACCAAGTCGAAAGCCAATACAACTTCGCGGTCCATCAGCTGCATTTGGAGTGAATCAAACAATCCACTTCGAAAAACAATATGCAGCGTACCAAATGAAGACACTCCACCCACGGTCCATGGGGAAGCATGTCCACAGGAGGAACACCTCCAGGCTCGATCCATCGTTCAGGTATGAATTTGTCCGCGTTGTTGCCCCAGATTTGACCATTGATGCTAAGTAAGTGCCAGGGAATCCGTAATACCTAGATATGTGGACAATGAATTGAATTCACCTGCAACGACTACTTAGCAGTAAAAAGGTAGACACACACCTGGCCAGCTTTAATAGTAATTGAAGATACTATATCCCCGCTGGGCCAGAACGAATGGCTTGGCTAAGCGGTATCACATCATCTTGAAGAGCTACGCGCTCTGTGACTGGACCAACGGATGCAAACGTAGCCTAAAATTCAAAACACAACCCGTGGTAAGTAAGTGTATACCATTGAGGGATTTTCAAAACAAGAAATGAAAAGAACTCAAAAAAACATACATACCCCTCCTTCACTACAGCATTGAGATACTCAAGTCCAACGATACTGTTCTGATCAAAAGAGGTTAAAGCTCGAATCTCATGCTGAAGCTTGCGTTGAATCGAGGGATTTTGGGCCAGGTGAAACAGTATGAAGTCAATGGTGACCGCAGTTGTTTCGTGGCCAGCCATCCTGTATACATGGTTCATAAGCCACAATGTGCAATTTGTGTTAGAAGATCTCCCTCTACACACAAGAACAGTGCGATCTAGAGTGAATGTCAATGGAAAGGGGACGATGATCAGCAAACTGCCGCGTATTAGCAGAACACTTACATTATCCAGTATTTCAGTGATAGTTAGTTGAACTTCCGATTTTTCCTTCAAATGTTGGTTCCCGTTGAGTAGAATAGATAATATATCTCTACCATGTGTGGAGTTATTGGAAATGAGTTCTCCTGCGAGTCTGTGCGTGACTCGTCTCACTGGACTATCTCGAAAAGCCGATATGGGTAAGCTGGTAATCCAAGGGAAAACGTTGATGAGAATGGGCGCTATGAACCCCGCGAATGTTCGAAACACAACCACGTCTCGACGCCAGGCAGAACTGATTTCTTTTGCTTCTTGACTCTTGCCGCCTCCGAAATCGTGTCCAAAACCAACTCGTCCTATGATATCTAGACTGTAAATGCATAAGACGAATGTCGAATATTGTTCAGCTTGCCGGTGATTTACTTACGTGCAAGCGGATATGACGGGAACCATATCTACGACGTTGCCATTTGTCCCTCCAGCACTTACCAGGGTGGAACGGAGGTTTTGGGTCATCTGGTACAACGTATGAACTGGTGTCACCGATATTAAAACGTACTGTAGTTAGGAGTCATTGACCTTGTCTACACAGGAGAATATATCATCAGCCATGGCGTCGACTGCACCTGATCTAAGTATCTTGGTTTATGAGCTCTTGCCACAGGAGACTGATTCTGCCATACATACGTGAACGCTGGTGCTAGCAATTTGCGCTGATGTTTATGATAATCGCCTTCAAAAGTTGACATACAGTTTCCAACGATTCTTCTGATGGCTCGCAGAAACCCTGGTGGTTTCACTGTTTTCACGGCCAAGGGCCCAATAATAAGTAACAATTAGTGGGGTTGTCAGCGCCAATGAAGGGATGACTCAGAAGGTTCAAAAGGCGCACCATAATCATATGTGTTTTGAAGTATGTGTTGAGCGGCAGAGTTATCCCCCACAATGACCTAGAATTGAAAGACAGGCCTCATGTTAAATTTTTCCTACGACTATCTTAGCTTGAATCCTATTTGTGCACGTACGATGTCGGATTGAAACAGCGCCGCTTGAATCCTATACACTAGCCCGACTGATGTTGCCCACTCGAGGTACATTTCAGAAGTTTCATGTTGGAAAATTTCGAGCTCATGCCCCCATATCCTGCTTGTCTTCTTTGAGTACTGGAGTACCGATGGATTGAGCAGATACTGGTCATCAAAAATGTATTGAAAAACTCGAGAAACTTACGGGCATTGGAAGCTTTTGTGGCGTGTTTCTCTTACGCTGCACATGTCTCCAGAACAAGTAGGAAACCACGAGGATCAAAACACCGAGAGGATGTGAGTAGCTGTTTCCAATCATCACGAGCGAAGCGAAGCTGGCTGGTCCAAAAGGTTCTAAGATGAAAGTGACCATGACTTTTGTGAGCTGACGTTTATGCCACGTCCAGCCTCTTAACACCCCAATTAGTGTAAATGCGGTCGCAATTTTTTGCGATTTTCCGTTCCGGAATTAGCGTGAATTAGGCCTCAAATCACCAGTCTCTACCTAGTCTCTACCTATCTGGACTTAGCGTAAATCGCCATCAGTGCTGAACCGAAAATCGTAGCGTGGATCTAGTCTGAAATTATTTTCGGGGGTCAAGTCAATCAGGAACGTCCAGGAGTCCAGGAGTTAGGACCTGGTCAGAACCGTCACGGTCCTGCTCACGGTCCTGCTTCACTGCAGCTTAGCTGCTTCAGCCTTCAGGAAAGGATCACGTGTAGATCACCAAATAATTGTCGAAAGAGCCTATTTTAATTTATCGCGAGAACGAGGGGTTCCATGTGAGAGTAGTCAGATTTGAGCTTACTTGAGCCTTGGAGAACACAGTTCAGAAAAGTAGCGATACAGAGCGAAACGAAAGTGAGGTCATGCTTTTCTTCCTAATTAGGCTGTAGGTCACACTTTTTTCCTAATTAGGAAGAAAAGCATGAGCTCGCCGCTTACAGTACCTCGACTCGCTAGTGTCAAGAGGTTTTAGAGTCTGCCCTCAGGAGACAAGCATGGATCCGCAGAGCGACATCATTCGAATCCTGATTAGACGAAAATTTATGGTTGTAGTTCATCGGGGCCACAATCACAATTCTCACGTTCATCGGACCTCTACTTATTATAGCCATGTCTTTCAAGCCAAACACAGCGCTTTTATCTCGACTTAAATCTATTTATCCTACAACAAGTCAGTGAGTCACATATATAAATGTGTCAACTTCAATTAGCTTTCGTTCTTAGACGACAATCCCTGGTATATCGTTTCTGCCGTAGCATTTAGTGCAAGCAACGAACCTCAGGCCGTCCCAGAAGTTTTCCGACATGCTCTCGCAGAAACTGGGTCTGGTGAGGAGCACAACCCTGAAAAGCTGCGGATAGCTCGTAGATTACGCGAGGCTTTATTCAAGTCTGGATTGACGTGTGGGTATCCAAAGGCAAGTTCAGAAAGCCTCTCTCAAAGTTCAGTCAATTGATATTTTCAATCTAGGCAATAAATAGTCTAGCTGCTCTACATGAAGCAACACCGCCTGAATTACAAGACACAAAAACAATGAGGTACGCAGTGGCAAGATGTCAGGACATGTCAAGGTTAAATCAAAAATTGCAGAGATGTCCACACATCCATGGAAGACCACGACCGAAACGGCCGTGCTTTTTTCCGCGAAACTTATGGTGATACTGCGGACGATGTACAGAAGCTATTAGACACTATCTATCCAGATATGGGTTCGTAGCATCTCTATGCATCTGCCACCTATCTCAAAGAGTTCCCTTGCAGGTTTCTTCTCCAACACAATCGGCTACGGCCTAACGTACAGTTTCTCTTCTATTCTCTCCCCCCTCGAAACATCGTACGTCCTGGTTGCATCTCTCATTGCAAACGACACGCCCCGTCAGATTAATTGGCATCTCGATGGTGCACGCCGTAACGGCGCAACTCTGGAGCAAGTGAGAGCTGTACGACAGATGGCTATCGAGGCTGCTGCAGCATGTGGAATCAAGTGGAGGGATGGTGTACCAGAAGTAGTTGACAAAGATACCTGAGCTGGAATAATTCGTCCGTATTATTACTGTTCTTTGACACCTTTTCCTAATCGACAGCATCTAATTTCCCACTAAGTACCCCCCTACGTCCGCGTTTTCGACATTTGGAAGAGCTCGAGTCATTCACGGCTGTTGGATCCGATGCCACCAATTTTGAGAGAAATGGTCACTGAAGTCGACAGCCAGCTAGGTCGATCTCGTAGATCCGTTGTACACCGTACAGCTGCAGGTAGGTCAACTAGCACCAATTTGACTCGGACTGTCTGATTATAGAGCAACTTTTCAATTTCTACTTTGTTTCTGTCATAGAGTCATAACTGTAATGAAAGGGTGTTCAAGGTCCAAATTCGATGCAATCAGCTGCTCCGGACTTATGTACACTGAAACCTGTGCATGCAGATTTAACTTTCTTCGTCAATCTATCTCGGTTCACCGGGATTCGGACCTCATCAACCTTGCTTCTGCCTCCATGTACATTGGCTACTTGCAGCCTGCAACTGCTATCGATCGATCGATAGAAAGGTCTGAAAGTCCACAGGACCAGACAGGACCGCGCGCGCTGTGCCTATACCCCATACCCCATTACCCGCAAACCGCTGATCTCGGGTCCACAGCGTTGAGATTGATGCCGATGAGAGATTCCTAAAGCGATGCAGGTTATTATAGATCCATAACATCTTGATAATGGTATAAAAGACCAACAGCATAAACCCCAAGCCCAAGGATGTTCGTACAAAAAAAGAAAACAGAATCAAACTGAGATATGGACCAGCAAGTACTTAAAAGAAATTGAGTTGTGATAAAGCCAACGAGAACCAAAAAAGTGTATATGTACAATCCTGAAAGTTCTATAGCTTAAAACGAGACATAAGATACAAATGGCGGGGGAGCAGTGCAAATTGAAGACATCCTGATGATATATGCAGAGAAATGAGATAGATTATAGTTGCGTCGAGGGTATAAGAAATGCAAACAGACGAGGCGCGAAATCCTGTACAGGAAAATGAGTTTGGGAGAGAGCAGATGCAGATAGAGAAGGGCTTGGCCTCAGGAAAGGGAAGCCGGAGTAGACGGATGTCCGCAAGTCAGAGAGAATAAAAACTCTTTTACTTGTGGCGGCTGATTTTTTCTACCCCCGCACTTAAACTTGTCTTCCTAGCCTTCTCCTCTTCAGTTTCGTCGTCTTCCTCATCATCATCCTCGTTTTCATTCTTTTCCGAGTCCGATTCAGATTCGGACTCCGAGGATATAGAGGACGCAGATGAAGAAGAGGTCGAGTCGCGGCGACCTCTACCACTGTCAGGGCTGTCTCGATCTTCATTTTGACCGTCCGCCAAAGGACTGACTAGGTATTCAGCCGCTCTTTCGCCTATCGCCGCTTCAGGCTTCGCTTCCTCGCTGTGTGTCTTGTCTTCACTAGGCTCACATTCTGCAAGTTTCGAGACATCCCCCAACGACCTGGACCGATGGTGTGAATGCGAATGCGAGTGACTCTTGCTCATTGGTGGTGGAGCAGGTACGTTAACTGCAGTCATCACATGGTGCTCATCCTTGCCTGGAGAAGCGATAGTACTGGTGGAACTGATGCTGGATGTCTGTCGAGACATCGAAGCAGTTCGAATGTCGGAACAGGGAGGCGAAGATAAGAAGGCTTCGATAGCACGAGCTCTGGGTGTCCCAACCACACTTTGGGTAGGGGTAACCATGTTTGAACCAATTGTCGGTGTAGGAGTTCCTACAGCACCAGAAGAATCAATACATGGGCTGTCAATATCTCCGACATCTGGAAGGGGAAGAGGAGAAGGAATATTTCGAACGGTATTCGCCGACGTTGCTGTGCCAGTGGTGCCATTGGTGATAGTAGACGCGAGCGAGCGAGCATCAGAAACATCTGGCTCAGTTGTGTCTTTCTCGTTCCCCTTTTCCTGTGCCTCTTTTGCCAATGTCTCATTATTCAGTCGTTCTTGAGCCTCTCTCTCTGCTTTCTCTTTGGCTTCTCGTTCTCTGGCCTCCCTTCTTTTCCGTACCCAGCCCATGCCACTACCGTCGTCGTCATCATCATCTTTCACTCCTCCCTTCTGCGCCGATAACCCAGCATTACTTTGTTCTTTTGTATCATTAGCTCCATACATCTTACCATCACCCACGACGCGTCCCCAGACTCTACCGCCAACACCATCCCTCACGTTCTTCACGCTTCCCATCCCTCCATACCCCCACTCCACAAACTCGGGGTCAGGGTCATCCTTTGCATTGGCAAAAGGGTTAATTGGCGCTCCTGAAAACAGCCTCATCAGTGATTATGATTCGACGAAACCGGTAGAAGAAAGGTTAGTGAGTTGATGCTTGCGAGGAACGGAGAAGCTCCAAATCATTGAGAGTATCAAGGCTTTCCTCGTAAATTCGTAACCTCGACTGTCCCACGCATCGACTGGGACAGAACCAGTAACCATCAACGCTCATCAACACCACCAGAAGACCCGCGTTACGAAAAATATGCTCCGAGGACTCACCACTCGCGGTTCGCTTAGCTCCGTAAACCCTTCCGTTCAGCATCCGCGTCCCTTTCTTTGTCTGGCCGGTGTGCAGGGTACTGAGCATTCCATTCTCGTGAGCAGGGTTCAACTTGGACGACGTTGAACCAGAACGGGGTTTGTTCCGTGGGGTTCGGATAGAGTGGGGCGAAGAAGAACGTTTGTTCTGTATCAACAGTGAGAAAACAAACAGGATACAACGAGCAGGATGAAATTTACCCTAACGTTTTCGCCTTTGTAACTCTGGGTACTTTGTGTCCGATACATGGGAACACCACCTACGTGATCGGGTCCGCCTGATCCAGCGCTTGTCCAACGAGTCAATGCATTACCCCATCCTGTGCTCTGGCACTTTGGACAGAATCAGTGTCAGAGTCTTTCTCCTTGTCCTTGCCTTTGGACCGTGAGCGAAAGAGACCAAAGGTAAGCAACTGATCTGTTGATATATTGTATTTCGAGGAAAGCCTATTCCTCAGTGAACTAGACTTGCGCATGGACTGAGTAGGAGTGGATGAACCGGTAGAGGTGGGATAGGGATCGATACTTTGGGTAGGTGTGAGCGAGTACATAGAAGATGCAGACGACGATATTTCAGATGTAGGTGGAGATGAACCAGAGTACGACGAAGCTGAATTATTTGAGCTATTTGAGCTGTCCGACTCTGAAGAGAAAGTCTTTTCGAAATGTGGTATCGGAGAAGAGGCTGGAAGAGGAACATTCCAGCTCTGAGGAGTCTGTAAAGGGGTCTGTGTTGGCGAGTTCAATGCTGAAAGTGAGATGGAAGCAGGAATACTCGACATCTCGGATAATGCAGGCGATGGATTCTCCACGTTTGCATTTAGAAAGTCAATATTACTGCCTTCGAGGGCCAATGGAGACAAAGGAAGCTCCGTACCATCGTCAGTGACGAGCACAGCACGACGAGGGTCAGGCAAAGGGGCAAAACGGATTGTTCGGCGAGGCGTCGGCGGAGGAGAATGTAATGAAGTAGCCATGAAAAGAAGATTTCAGCACTGTTTTCTGTACGAGAGTCAGTAAAAGAATCTGAGCTTTCTGTTGTTATCACGCACCGCAGGGTGGGAGGAATACGAACAGGCTGAGTTGTAGAATGAATTTCTTTTGTACGGCCAAGAAAAGTTTCGTGTTTACTTCTAGTTGGGCGGTCGAGAGACGGTATTTGGGCTAGACAACAGAAAGGAAAGGTTAAGTAAAGAAAGACAGTTGATCTCGAGCCAAGCCTTAATTCTATTTATTTCGTCATCACCAGTTATGGAAATTTATATGTACAGCGTGAGAATATTCCAAATATTCTCAATTGGGGTATCGTGAGACCCTGGACACCCCTTTTCGCCACGTTTTCTTTTTGGCCGGTACGCGCCTCGAGTACTCCGAAGAATGTGCCCCTATTTCGAGGCTGCTTGGCACACAGGAACCGGTACTTGACTCTGGCGTCCCGGTATTTCTTTTAAAAGCCTTCCTATGGCCCTCAACGGCCACTGAGCTCTGTGTGCATTTACTGTGGCATTTCCAGGGCTAACTTCGGAAATAACTTACAAGCGGGAAACACGTGATGAAACATCGCAACGAGTCAACGACAATGCTAAGCTCAGTCCGGTACTACATTACAGTAAAAGTCTTGGCTGCTCCTGGCGCCCGCTGGACAATCCGGATCCAAAATGTCCATTATTCCCTATTATTCCTCAGTCACGAGCCTGAGACTCCGCAGCTTGAGATACTTACAGATACTTACTGGTCGCGCCACTTCTTTCCACTCAACTCCAGCAACGTCACCTCTTTAACATTTGGGAGGAGTGAGGACCCCGTAAGTAATACATAAGTTCAACTATCAACGTTCGACTGTATTTACATTCCAAACGTTGGTGCGCATTCTCAGGACCATAATACAAAAAAAAACATTTACGTTCTTATGTTTATCCTCAGTTTTGACTTTTGATAGCAATCATGAACGCTGCACTTGCGATTCCTCTGGTCGCTGTAGGTACTCTTATTTCGCGACTCATTCGAGATCTTTCGAGATAACACCTTATTGCGTCCGTCTTTCTCTTTGTCGAAGAATAATACACACGGATTTACACAATAAAAGTTGCTCATTACTAACCGCTTACTCTGTTCCATATATTCGGAAAACACCCAGAGCTCAGACGACTCAAAACCAATGTAAAATCTCGGGAATTCCTCAAATTCATCTCTGGAGACAGCCGGGAACACGTACGCCTGTCTATTCGAAGATGATGGTGTTCCTAAATCTTTTACTTGAGGAAAAGTATAACATGGGATAATACTTCCGAACGGCAATAAGGAATCGATCAAGTGGGACACACGTTTGTGCACACACTGGTGTCCACTGTCCAAATCAGGTCCTATGTGCAAAGAATTACATCGAGGAAATGATTATCACCTCGCATAATACTCGGAATCAATCCTATTTCCAGCCTCGATCATTGACGCTGATTTACTTTTGGTAAGGACAGAGCCAATCAGTTTGCCTCAATGCATCCACCTTGGGGAACGTTCGAGAAGACCGTTCCACATCTGACAGAATCCATTACACAAGTCTACAGTCCCGACTATAGCGTGGACATATACCCACACACTCCGCAAAGAAAATAAAATTCTACCGCCGGCCGAGACGGAAGCATATTTTGGATTTTCAAAGATCGATCAGCGA
>JADNRY010001290.1:0-13005 GCA_015501585.1 Rhodocollybia butyracea | reverse complement strand
CTCGCAAGCGCACGCCTAGCGAAGGATTAAGATCATCAAGTGACTGCTTCAGGCTTTGCCCATTTTCCTCAGTAGTAAGATTGATAATGTTTCCACAGCATTTTGGAGGAAACATGCTCTCGTTATCGATGCATGTTTGGATATACTGCTGCAAGCACGAGTTGCAGTAGTGATGTTCGCAAGCTTGGACATCGAAGAAAGGAGTGTCGGTTTCCGGGTCCGTGCATATCGCGCATGTTACTGGATCGATAAAATATTGTCTATATGTTTTTTTTGAATGTGTTCATAACCACCCTCGATAAAAAGGTGGAGAGAACGTACCCTACGCCTTCATCGAAATCGAAATCGTCAATTACAACGCTAGTAGGTCGGAAGTCAGGTTGCAATAAAGAGTAAGAAATTTTATCCAGACACCCACGAAGGAATCTTCCAGTGGAGACATAGGGATACCTTCGCTGCCTTCTGGTGCGATGTTGCTTTGATCAGCAATTGTAACCTCATCGAATGCGTTCAGAAATTGATCAAATTCTTCCGCCATGAGCTGCAACGCATACTCATGGTCCGACTCTATTGCGCGACCAGCAGCTCCAAGGTTGAGATTGGTCCTTCTGAAATTGTTGATATCATCGAGGGAGATCTGAGCTATGAGTTGCGCGGATACTCGGTCAACGTTACTCAGAGGCAGCGGAGTAGCCATTGCGAAGAATTCGTGAGTGAGAGAACGAGGCCAATATTGCTATATTACCGGATATGAAACATTATGCGCAAGTCTGAGATCGAGCGCTTGCGGATAACATCGGAGTTTATCCATATACTGGTAGAAAGAAATCATGAGAGTCTGTACAAGAATCGGCATTCGCCCACACCTCCTCCGCAGAGTCCAAGTCCTTCAAAGTTCAAGTGGATCTTCAAGCAGTCAATACTGAAAAATTCTTGGAATTCCTTGGCTTCGCAGGACAGGTGTGTGTGTGTGTGCGAGTCCGAGACAGATAACGACCAAAATTCAGGAATGCAAGAGCGAAAAGAGGAATTCAAGTCGATACAGATGGCCGAGTGAATTTCGAACAAAGGGTTCTGTTGTAACGCTTTGACCTTCGCGACGCGCCGCGTGACTCTCTTCATCAATTATTTTTACTCCCGAAGCGAAGCTTTATATCTAATAATCTGGCCACTCTTTGGCGCCGGCAGTGGAACGAGATGGGAAGAGATAAGGTCTCTAGAGAGAGTGGAGGTTGTATAATGAGCGTGGTGGAGAAGACCGATGCACTTGCACCGTATCAGTATCCTCAGTGATCATGACGTCGACCTCATGTAATGCAGGAATGCTTCTGTTTGCTTCAGTACTTCAACAGACTTCAACTTGGTCCAAAGCTACTCACGGAATCTGACATGCTCCGACCTGTTCCAACATCTAATTTTGGGCTCCCCCGGGATGCGTTCGCCGATCTATCATCAATCCACTAATCCTCATTTCACATCCATCTTGTTTCAGGTCTGTGTGTTGGTCAGCCTCAGCCCCATCCTTGGTCAGCCTCAACAGCCTCAGCTTTATTTAACGCGTTTGTATCCCAACTCGTCCTCTCAACAACATCGCCATGTCTTCAAAAACTCATACCGCAGTCGCTACAACATCTGTGAAGCAGTTCGATGTTATCCAAGTTCCTACGCCTAAACCTAGTGAAGGCGAAGTGCTGATCAAAGTGGCATACGCTTCGATGATCGCTTTCGATACATATATCAACGATTTGGGCTACATGGCTGCTTCTTTTCCGATGACTTTTGGCTTCAATGCTTCGGGAACCATAGCAGAAGTTGGTCCAGGAGTTCACGATCTCAAAGTTGGTGATAAGAGTAAGTATTCTCGGCTGCTGCTTTGTGTTTATTGACTTTGTTGTGCAGGTCGCAGCATTCGCATTCCATAGCTCGGAAGCCAAGGGTATGCAAGAGTATACTTTGCAAACTAGATCGGTTACTTCAAAGGTAACCATATCTTTCTGACTATCCGAGGGAAAAAGCATTTAAAGTCGTTCTGTTTGTTTTAGATTCCTGATTTCATTTCTTCTTGAAGCAGCAGCCTCAATTCCAGACAACCTGGTTACTGCCTTTACTACATTATTCAAGCCTGAATATCTCGGCTTGCCCTACCCAACCGCATTCCCTTCGCCCGAAACCCCCCCTCTCGCTAATGCGCCCCATTCTCATATATGGCGCAGGTTCTACAACTGGACAGTACGCTATTCAACTCCTTCACAGCGCAGGCTACAAAAACGTCCTCGCTACTGCCTCTCCAAAGCATCATGAATTTCTTCGTTCCCTCGGCGCTACGAGCACCTTTGACTACAACAGTCCCACCCTGATCGAGGACGTACAATCAGTGGTGGCTGCCTCGGAAGACGGTAAATTGAACCTCGTACTAGACTGTTATCACTGCGCAGAGTACGATGGCTACGATATCCAAGATGGTTAGCACAGAGGGAACGGTCGCTGTTCTGCTTCCCTTGAAAATTGGAAATAAGGTTCGGAGCGAAGAGTCTGACACCATGTATCTGGTTATCCCAGATGAGCTCAACCCGCTGCCCAAAGGTACTAGGCTTGCTGGCGTGCGAACCTTCTTGTTTGAAGAGGCAAGTACTAGCGTTCATCTTCTAGCTGTTGTTTCTAATGGAAATCGTTAGACTCCTTATTTGAAGGACAATTTGATGCCAAAGATCCTGCCCGCTCTGTTGGAGGCGAAAATTATCCAACCTAACAAGATCCGTCTTCTGGATGAATCCTTCGGCTCGCTCAAGGATCGTGTCGAGGTGGGATTAGACTTGCTTCGAAACAACAAAATTAGTGGAGAAAAGGTTATTGTGAAGGTCGCTTGAGTTTTGTTATACATATTAAATAAACGACCTAATCTATACTTTATGTGCTGCCTTACAAGAAGCATAATATACATAGAATGAACCATAACGGGTCAATGAGAGTATTGTACATGCAAGTACTACAAGATTATAATGAGTCCGACCAGTCAGTATCATCCTCCCAAGCTTCGGCGTAAGCATTCAGGTCCTATATTCCGATTAACCATAGCAATCTTGGTAAATATATACGACATACCTCCTCACTGAGCTGTTCTAAATTCGCAGAATACTGCTTTTCCGGCGAAGGTTGTGGCCGAGCGGTCGTAGAAATAGCTTGGACATCCTCTCCTTCGTCCTCCAGATCCTCAGCAAAAGCCTCAAGATCCTGCGTGGAAATGAGCAAACGTCCTTCCTAGGTGTAAGCAAAAACATACCTCAGCACTGGGTTGGGCAACGCCTGCGGAGTATCTTCGATCGGGAACGACAGGTAGTTTGCCTTTTGCACTTGCATCTGGCGCTTCATCCACTCGCCGCACTTTGTTGTTCTTCGGAGATTGTGCGTCCAGTCCCGATTCAGTTTCCAGTGCTTCCTTCTCCCAATCCTCGGTGGCTGCTTCTGCACCAACAACCTCTAGCGAAGTCTTCTTCTGTGCCAGGCGAAGTTTCCGGGCTTCAATCAACTCCTCGACTTTGGCCATATAAGAATCCTTTAGCTCGTCCCAGTCCCTTTCTTCCGCTTCCTCCATGGTGGCACCTACATTTGCAAGGCCATCGGCACCTTCGTTCCCCTCGAATCCTGCATGCCCTTTGATATACTCGAGAAAAACCTTCTGACCTATTCTAAATCGGGCGTCGAGCAGAGCAGCGATGTAACGGATCAATGGAGCGTTTAGGACCGGCTTGCCATCAGCTCTACGCCATCCGTTCTGCTGCCATCTGGGTAGCCAATCGTTGAAGCCTGACCAGACACTTGTCAGGAAGGCAGATAAGAAAGAGTGTTTGAAAACTCACACTGTATACAGTATTTCGAGTCCGTCTTAATCGTTAGTGGGCCTTTCCGATACGGAGTGGTTTCCAGCACACGGCAGATGGCCTGTTGAAAATCTATCCTCAGATATGAGATGGACGAAAGGAGAAGTAAAAACAGTACAATGAGTTCAGCCCTGTTATTGGTTTGATCTCCTGGACAACGTTCAGCCAAGTTACTAAACGCTTCAGAATCAGCTGGGACCAAAAGCATTCAACGAGACAAGAACTGACCGAGGGTCATTATTACCCCACCAGACTCCAATCCCAGCGATAGAACCTACCTTTCCGTTCCCTTTACATGCACCATCCGAGTAGACAACTAGAGGCTCTGTGGATTCGCTGGTTTCAGAAATCGAATTGTAAACTTCCATGTCATTGTGGCTGCGTTTCTTGCCTTTTGACGGAATGGATTCAATGGGATTCGTTCGGTTGCTGATATCGATGGTTTGTGCGGTGCCTGTCTGTATCGATGAAGATCCAGAAGGATCAGTCATTCCGAGGAAATCTTTAGCTGCCTGTTCTGTTGGAAACTTTTGATATTTGGCACCCGGGAAGCCTTTGACTTGTGCTTCACAGTTATCCCTAGGTTTGTTTAGCGACTGATGCGTGGAACCCGATATGCACTCACCAAGAGGTGTATATTCCTGGAACTCTGCCTCTCAAGACTGAATAGTAGTATACTTTGCTGTTTTTAGTCATTTCTAAGAGTTCCGATTCTCCTTCCTTCGACAAGTTATTTGAAGTCAGTCTCCTGCTGGGAATTGAAAATGGATACAATTTGACAGTTGCGGTGGGTTGGAAACTGCATGCAAGAACAAAAGTTCCAGATTTGTTAACAGAGCGCCTTGCGGCTCCCCGAAAAGACAAAGAGCGAAATATTCTGATAGTAACGGACAACGCGTGTGTGACAGCAAAACATCACGTTACATACTATCGCTTCTGGTGACTCACGGCTTCAGGTTTTTGTTCTTTCTGAGTTTCTCTGTCCCACACGGAAGTGTCTGAACAACGAAAACACAATAACTCTATGCTCTCCGTGTATCTGTATACATTCGCGCAATTGACGGAGAATTCTAACGAAACATCATCATACTAACATGCTCTGAGTCTTCGCGTCTGTATGGAGAAAAGGTGTCCAATATCGTTACTTACGACTCATAAACGACTCAGATGCTGTATACTTTGGGTGTATATAATGCGCCCCAGGT
Organism: Rhodocollybia butyracea; assembly: GCA_015501585.1. Taxonomy (NCBI): domain Eukaryota; kingdom Fungi; phylum Basidiomycota; class Agaricomycetes; order Agaricales; family Omphalotaceae; genus Rhodocollybia; species Rhodocollybia butyracea. Next base: position 7,922 of record JADNRY010001290.1, on the reverse strand, counting down.
AAATTCATTCAATTTTATTTACACTTTAACGTTTTCCGTGCAACTGATCAGAAATTCTGTATAGCCCTTCTTCTCCTTATGGGCGCTTTGGCTCCTCACCTGCCTTTCGTAGACAAGGACACCTTCCGTGTTAAGAAGTTAGTTTGTTCTTCCTCAACACGGTACCGTCCGCATATTCCGCTTTCTCTGGTATAAAATGTTCCAATGTCAAAGACAACTCGGTCAAAGAGAATCTGCTGTGTTCTCTAGCCTTCTGCTCTAAACTTCTGCTCGAACATCGCCTATCTCCGTACTCATTCGGTGCCTTATCAGCAGACTGTAGTGCCAGACGTGGACTCCTAATCGAAGTAATTACTCGCGCTCTATTGTTCTCAAAAACAATAGTACCTGCGATCCGTTGCCGAGTCTTACTGCTATTGTACTTGTGTGTCCACACGTATACACAATTATCGTGATCCTCACTCCAGTGGGGTTCTATAAAAGCTAGTGATCCGTCCCAATCAATCCCTAGCTGGTTTCAATCCCCCATCGCCTCGTATCCTACCAATCCCTACTTTCTTTACTCTGGTGCATTATCTATATCGTCATCTTATACTCCTTTAATCTTCCGGATCTCTTCATAACCGCCATTATCATGTCTTCCTACACATACACTACACCACCAACTGCTCACGGCTTTTTTCCCTCCGGAGTCACGTCACCCAACGCCTTCCCGACTTTCCACCAGTCACCCCGCGATTCGCATGCGATGTACGCTGCGGTGTTCTCGAGTCCTTCTTCCACATACCCTAATCGGACGAATGGACAGTCACAGCAGACGCAGGGAAGCCAGAACCCTTTGAAGAAGTTCGTCTCACGCAAGCAGTGAGGCTCGAGCCTTCATCATGTTCGAATTTCATCCATGCACCATCGTATGTCTATGCATATATGACTTTAACGACGTCGTCCATGCCATCCTCCTCTTCACGACCTGCCTTTATCCGAGGCATTCCATTTTGGGAGCGGAGGTCTGGAATTACGAAGAGCAACGCTGACAGAAGCTCCCGTGCGACGGAAGACTTGAAATCAGTTCTCTTATTACCAGACTCCAGTGTTGAACACAATCTGCATTCCATCATCGCATCCATAGCACCTCATTTGCCGCATCATGTACCGCATACCATAGCATAGAATCCTTGTCTTGTAGCTAACAGTTTTTTTTTGTACTTGAAACTCCTTGTTTATTTGGGTATCTTGGCGATTCCCTTTTGTTTTCCGCTTATCGATCTATCATGCCGTATCTCAGAAACACTGCAAGCCGCAAAAGTCCTTGTTTGTAAGGCATGGTCGAAGGAGAATTTCACCGCCGCTTTTCGGTGAATCCTCACATATTGTAGTTATGCATCAACTTGGAAGAGGTGTTTGCATTATAGAAACGCTATCTCCATCGCTGCTGCCTGAAACAAGGAGCATGGAAGACGAGAAGATACACACCACAACAGGCCAGTATTGCTTGACTCCTCTGCAGAATAATCGACTCGTAGCCAAGTTCGCTGCCAGTCCAAACTTCTAGGTCCGCGCACATTAAATATTATAAAGGTAGATACAATGGAGTACGGGTACGGTCAAGCAGGTAATACAAAATGTCTTCTCTTTCACACCCGAAAGCGAAGATGGGTCGGGAGAGAGATGTACAATCTGAATAAATGGAAAAATCTACATTTCTTTAAGTTTGATGTTCACCAGGCCAATTCAGAGAGGCGCCCATCCCTCTCCTTCAGCAACCGGCCACTTGAGGTTATCTTTCTCTATCCCCACTCCCACTCTACTATCCATCGCTCTTCCTACACCTACCCCAGTGTTCATACGCACAGTGTTCGGCATAAAGTTACCCTCCCCAGATCCTTGTCTACCCCTTCCGCCTCACGCTTAGGGCCATAGCTGTCCTCCTCCGATTCCGAATCACTCAGACTATATTCATCACCATCAATAATACCGCCACCATTTCGACTATGTCCTTGCCAACCACCATCCCTCGTCATCAACCCCTCTTGCTCTTCGCTTCTCCTCACATGGTCCCTCACAAATCCCCGTTTCGATAATCCTGCTTCAGCTTTATATCGCGCTTTATCTAGATGTGGTTGGAGTTGCTGTTGCATTGAAGATAGCTGAGGTTGGAGAGACGCCGCGAGGGATTTCAGTGGGCTGTCCGAACTCGTAGTCGAGTTGGATCCAGGAGAGAGCTGTCGCTGATGTAGTTGTTGTTGTTGCTGCCTCCGTAAAGTTGCAGCCGCACTGGGAGGAGAAGGAGTAGTATTTAAGCTCATATGCCTGCTCAGGTTCAAACCGGTCGGAGACGCAACACCTCCACCTAATCTGCTCGCATTCCAATCGCTTGTTGTGTTGGATCCAAAGACCTGTACACTCTCCGGTCTCTTCCTCCTTGGAGCAGGCGATGTTCCTGCTGGAGACGCAAGAGGTGTCTCGTCGTCTAAAGGAGAGAACGGAGATTGTTCTACGTCACCAGAATCAATAGTAGCCAGACGGCTAGCCAAGGACGGTGGACTGGGATGGTGGAGGGATTTAGAGCGAAACATTCGCCCTGGAGAAGGACTGTTGTCACCTGATCCAAAGTAATTTCCATCCCGCGGAGAGTTTTGAGGTATTCGGGCGAAAACTCCGATATACGGGGAAGCTGTTTTGGGGGTAGAGCCATATATGGCTTCAAAGTCTCTCGGCTCAGCGTCCTCAGGCTCCGCGAACTGCGTGAAGGACGGTGTACGTTGATGCTGGGACGCAGAGGTGGATGAAGGGAGGTTTGGTGGAATCGGAGGAGGTGGCTTGCGATAAGACAGGTTATGATGATTCGAATTCTGGTCTGGGTGCTTGGGTGGCGGTCCAGCGGGAAGTGGAGGCAAGTCGGCTGGTTTCTGAGACGGTGATGTAGACGGGGAATTTGTGACATTGGATCTGATGCTGTTAAAGGGATTATGTGAAGCGAGAGCAACTTGTTGAAAGGAGCTGATTGACAAGGGTGGCGACGGTGGTTTTTTTGTTACGTTTGGGAAGGGGAGGTGCACGATCTGATTCGGATGTGTGTGAAGATGAAGAGGCGGAAGAGCTTAATTTATTGGGGCTAGAACTGCGAGCTCTTTCTGAGCTTTTTAAGACCCGAAGGACCCTTGTCTTTTCGATCTGTTCCTCTGCCTGTTTGATTGTTTTACCGTTCTTGGAAGCAATGAGACTCTGTTTAATAAGTGTACTGGTCACATGAGGAAATGAAGGCTTTGGAGGGGGCGGTGGCGGGGGATTACCACCATGTTTCGGAGGAGGCTGAAAACCTGGAATAGGAGGTGGAAGTTTACGAGGAGGAAGCGGGGGACCATCAGACCGCGCCGAAGTGCTCCGTGCGCTGGAAAACGGATTATGGTTCGAATGCTGAGGAACCGTAGAGAACGGATTAGTCGAGTCCGATGATCTCCGTGATGGTACAGGAGGCACAGAAAAAGCATGTGGCTTTGGAGGCGAACCAGGTCGAGATATCGGGGTTGAAGTTGGATGAGCTGTGAATATGAGACGACATTAGATATGTAACAAATCAAATCAAAAGAAACATGCCTTGTACAAAAGCCAATGTGCGGTCAACCTCCCTGCCAGATTCGGCATGTACTACCAGCCTGATAGCTGCAAAAAACTGGCCACCAGAAAGCATGTCTGTGGGGGAAAAAAACCGCAGTATCTGATAAAGATTGTTAGTTTTGAAACAGGAGAAAAAGTCACGATTTACACTGTCTAGTGTTGCAGCAGAAATATGAGAATATCTGCCCCTTAGCCAGGCTCTTGCTTCCCGTACGCTGACCGAGAGAGTTTCGAAATACGCATCGTCATGAGTAGATTCATTGTCAGAGAGCGTGATGTCTGCGAGACTTGTAGTGTACAGGTCGTATTCGGCATCATTAAGCGCAGAAACATGAAGATTTAGAGGTCTAGAGGCCATGCAACGATTTGAGATGTTAAAGCAAGAAACAAGAAGCATGAGGTGATGGGCGCCAAGACGCGCTAATCTTCGGTCGCCGGGCCGATATCTTTCTTCTCCTGAATCCCAAATGCCTGCGTCGACCATGGCAGCCAACGCCAACAGTGTCTTCGCTCTTTCGCTCCTTGCAGAGTACACACACACACTAGATTCTTTGCCTTTGGATCTTTCTCGCAATTTCGCAGACCTCCGAGAACTCGACGCCGTTCTCTCATCATCAATGGCATCCATCACACAAAAAATTACAGCTCTCACTCGCATGATAGAAGATGGAACAGGGAAAAAAGAAGAACGTCTATGGCTTTTGACAGAAATTGCTGAAGAAGCTGCTCGTCTAAAGCCAGGCGGAGAAGATAAAATCCGAGTTGCTTGCCAGGCAGCAGACAACCTCAAAGGCCACGCTAACCATCTTCGCGATTTTGGCTGGAAATATCCCTGACTTTAACGCTGCGACGCTGAACAGACACACTACATACCCCCATGTCGCCGCCAAATCATTCATGCCACTTACTACTCTCGAAACAAGCCGACGACGACGAGGTGGCTTCGGTTCTCTGCTCACCAGTGCAACAGATCCAAGCCCTGCAAAGAGAAAAAGAGTCGTCAACGATGAGTCATTGCCAAGAAAAGACAAACCCAATGATCCCAGACAGCGGAATAATCGAGCACGGGCGAAAAAGTACGTCTTCATTTCTCATAAATGACTTTTTCTAACTTTCCCCAGAACCGACCGCGCACCGTCTCCTGCAGAATCTGTCATTTCGGCAACTTCACACCAAAATGGCCTTCTCGCTCGAAACATTTCTTCAGTTAACAACAAACGTTCACGGTCTACTGCTCAGCATCGCGCTGGCAGTCCACCGCGGATGAACATGACCATTATATCGTCTATGACCAGCGTCAATCTAGCATTAACGGTCGTAGAGACTTCAATGTACCTCCATCCGCTTCCCATCCTTCCTTACCAGCTCCGTATCACGTGAATGGTAATGGTGTAGGCTACGCCTCTCTATCCGGGCCAGCAGTGACTGGGCCCCATCTCATAACCAGCTAGAAGGCCCCGGAATGCCCGTAGCAAGGTCATTCGTTGGTACACCTGGTCCCCTCAGTGCTTCGGAACCAACGGTTGACATCAACGATGGAGACGCCGAAGGCGACGGAGATGATAAGCAATATTGTTTCTGCCACCGTGTTAGTTTTGGAGAGATGATTGCTTGCGATGGTCCTTCGTGTGAGGTTGAATGGGTGAGCTTTGCTTTCTTTTATTTTTCTTGTATCAATCCTTACGGTTTCCGTACAGTATCACCTCAACTGCATAGGCCTCACTGTCGCGCCAGAAGGGGACATGGTATTGCGACTCGTGTCTAAGTAATCAGACAACCAAGAAGAACGGCCGACGATCTGCTAGAGGCGGAAAACGAAAAGGTGGTGGAAACCGAGCTGGCGGACGAGCCGCTTCGGGTGCTTGAGGCAAATTCATTTGCTGTATATTATTTCTCATGTATCAGTTGGACCCCGAGTGTATCGCAGCTTTGCAACTATCCTCAAATCACAGATGGAAAACAGGAATTTGGCAAACAGTTCAACGTTGAGCCTCGCACCAGTACATCCTTCTCACCGGAAGTTTTTAGGAGTTCCGACAATCAAGAGCACATTCAAAAAGCACGACGACGATCCGTCGGAAATTCCGAAACGGTCACGTCCTTCAACGTTTACAGCAGTTGTGTCTTGTAACTTGAAGCTTGATGAGCCAATCAGCCTGGCCCAGTTGTTAGTAACTCACATAATTGTTTGCATATACTTACTGTCCTTACTGTATCACTTTGTTTCGTTTCCTTCTGTTCCTATCCTCTCATCAAACACCTCGCGGAAGCTCCAAATGTTCCGGACCAAAACTATCGGGTAGGAGCTTCCCAATGCAAGTTTCGTTGATCCTTCCAGTTCCAGTTCCGCTCGAGTCGTAATCCGCCGAAACCAGATAGATAGGCATATCCTGTGTGCAGAATTCACGAATCACTTGTCGACATAGGCCGCATGGGGAGATGGCTGAGTTGACATCTCTGAAATATGACGATGACGTGGAGGGAAGGGCAAGTTGTTAGAATGGCGAAGCGATCACATGAAAGAGCTCTAACGTACGTTACTACAGCTAGAGCAGCGAAAGATCGTTTGCCTTCACTCTGGAACGCATATCGTTAGTGTTTATCCTTAGCATTAGCTTGGAATCGGAGCGGTTGGGGGCCACTTCAAACACGAACTTCCACTTACAGCGGATTTCACAATAGCGGTTCGTTCTGCACAGATCGTTCCACCTATAAGTATCCATATGATTAGCTATCATCGATCATCGGTCCAGGGAATCCCATAGTTTAGAGCGGGAAAAATACCATACCATAGGAAGCATTCTCGATATTGGCGCCTTTTATAATATCCCCTTCAGAGGTCAAAAGAGCTGCACCAACGCGAAATTTGGAGTAGGGGCTGTAGGAGAATTCCTTTGCTGTGAAATATTAAAAGAAATGAGAATCAGAGATGGAGATGGGTACACAAACTTGCCTTCAAAAGCAGCTTTTATTACCGCTTCCCGTTGTTCTTCAGATAAACCAGACATGGCTATCTCGTACTTATTTGAACTTTGGAGCTTGAAGCAAGCTTGAAGTAGGTCAATCAAAATTAGACGCTCAAAAGCGTCAAGCGCTCACTCAGCGCCGTGAGCTGTCTACAATCAAAACGCTTTCTGCGTGATCCCGATCACAACTATAACTCTCAGTGCCGCGATTTGAAACAAGTTGACCATTTCTTCTCGCCTTTTACTAGAGGAATCCGTGTTCAGATCGCACAAAGGCACTATTCTAATCTTTGGGCTTTCTTCTCTTCTGGAGAATTTACTTTCTTTTTAGTTCGTTTTGTAGGCTATTCCTTTAGCTGTAAAACGTTGGACCATTGTCAAACTACCCCTTTGCTTTATGGACCCTATAAAATTCCAATATCACAAGAAGAATAAGGGGCTATGTTCAAGAACAGGTGCAGTGGCGTTAGTACTTATGTAGCTCTTGTAGCTTTGCGTCAACTGCCATGCATTGTAAAGCTGATAAAGTTCTTTCTTGATTGAAATCATCACTCGCGGTGAGTCTACAATCAAATTCTTTTTCCCATACTTACCCTGATTTCAGCTAGCTGGTTACCATGATTTGAACAAATTGACCATTTCTCTCGTCTTTTACTAGAGGAATCCGTGTTCGAATTACAGAAAGGACGCTTCTAATCTTCGAGCTTTCTTCAAGCTTTCTTCTGTTGTGGAGTTAACCTTTTTTTTCCCTGTCACGCTCATTTCACACCCAGTAACAGTGTAGTTGCACACCTTTGGTACATGACGTTGTCTTCGACTTTCTTCTTATTTGAAGTCTACATGAAATCCAATTTTCTGGCCACTTGACTTGAAAATTCTAACATAAGTTCCAAAACATAGATGCGCCGCCGACATGAACTAAGTATATTCACTAAGCACTCAACGAACAAATTCACAAATAACATTTGTTCATACAGACAAGGAGGGATAGTTTCCCTGGAAGGCAAGTTGGTGGGAAGGCTTTCGTAGCGCAGAGAGCCAATCAATCGGGAATGTGTGGTCTACAATTGTGATGCCTTATAGACCTCTTCGGACATCAGCCTTGGCTCTTCCAATCCAGTCTTTGAGAGACTCAAACCTAGCTCAACCTGTAACAAATTTCAAGAATCTGGTTTGTGGTTAAGTACTTAATCTTTGTACAGGCTCTGCGTAGCGAGTCACCAAAGTAATTTTCGATGCGTTCATGGCAGGATCTTATACTAGTCCGGGAATGTACTCACCACTATGAGGCCCATCCTTCTTCGGGACGAACTATGCTGTACAAACCCTTCCAAAGAA
>JADNRY010000129.1:0-173864 GCA_015501585.1 Rhodocollybia butyracea | reverse complement strand
CCCTTCACCCATGATAAGCTAACGGGAGCTCCATCATCGTAATCTTCATAGTCATCTGGGTCGATTGGTGGTCGAGGGGACTGATATCCGCCTGGAGGTCTCCGTGACAAACATCTGGTCGTGCAAAATACCCTTCACATGTAAAATCTTGAAGTGGAACTTACGGATCTCCTCAATCCATCTATTGATTGTAGCGTTCGGACCACAGCTGGGATGATCTAACATACCCTTGATGTAGCTTGCATCAGTCTCCACGGTCATTCGTCGAGAGCCATAGACTAAGTAATAGCTTGATTGTAATGATAGTTTGAGACCATAGAGTTCTCTCTTAGACTGAGAGAACCGGGCTTCCCGCTCGTTTAACGTAGTTGATCCAAAGTAATTAAAATACTTCTTTTTAGGATCGTCAGGATCTATTTGATAAATAAACCATCCCACTGCTTTGTAAGAAGTGTCAACTGCGAGACAAACGTCCCACTCATAGTTAATGTTTCGGAGTGCCGGGGCATTCCTTACACCATCCTTGAGAGCGTCCATTGCTTCCCGTTGTTCATCTCCCCATTCCCAATCCATGTCACTAGTTAACTTGGTCAAGGGCATTGCCTTCTTTGCGTAGTTCTCGATAAACATTCGCAACTGTCCAGCAGTCCCAAGAAAAGCTCGTACGTCGTGCTTATTCTTGCATTCGGGCCAAGTCAAGATTGATTCAGCAATCCCAGCCTCAGGCATCCTGCCTTCGTAAGTACAACGGTGTCCTAGGACGATAATTTCAGGATTACAAATGAAAGACTTTTTCCCCGAGAAAGTACCCCCGGCATATTTCATCCGTTGACACACCCGGTTAACATTCTGCATGTGTTCCCAAACAAATCGTCGTATCCCGGCGTTCTCTGATATGGTCTCGTAACCTCCGTCTGGAAGTTCGTACCTAGTATTCGGACCTTTTACGGGAACATCGTCGATATAGGGGACTGTAACATGTGGAATTTCGTCTTGTAGGATATAGGTTACATCGTCGTGGAAGATTGGTACGGAATTTGTCCATCCCATTGGTAATTTCACGAGCCTGTGTGGTCCAAAAGGTGTTTGAAAGGTCGTTAGATCCCTCGAGGAAACTGCTAATGGCCTCTCATCGTATCCGACATAGAGATCAAAAGTAGCTCCACAAGCTCGACTACAGAAGTCCCTAGAGACTTCAGCCGGGGCCGGCGGTACACCAGAATGTTGTATAGTAACTTCATTCAACGGTTCCAGACTATGGACCAAACGTAAACTTTTTCCATCCTTTTTAACTACGCAAAACCACTTTGAGCGATAGGAGGCACTACTAGGTTCGTAAACTCCTGCATCAATCTTTTGTTTTATTATCTTACACACGTCCTCGAAGATCCCGGGTGGTATTGGAATGTTACGAATGACCCACGGAACATGCGGGAGTACTGGAATTTTAACCGCGGGGAAGAATTCTTCCTTGAAGGTACCAGCTTCCTCTGCATTCCAGGCAAACGCTTGTTCCTGAAGCATCATGAAGTGATGAATCAACTTCCTTTCTTCCGGCCATAGGAAATCCTCTGAGTGATTTTCGTCGATAATCTCTTTTCTTTCCTGTGTGTAGCGTCCGGTTGGAGTGAACTCAGGCGGATTGGGTGATAATTCAGGCATTCCCTCGAGAGGATTGCCGGTGATACACCGTCGAACTCTGTATTCCTCGGGTAGATCCGCTTTCACAGGATGTACTTTGACACCAACTGGTTTGTATTTCTTTGCGCCAAAAGCATCGACCAAATCATAAACCTTCCCATTCTTGGGATCTTTAATCGCAGTTCTTTTCCGAGGAATTGAATTCTTGCGCGGTTCATAACTCTCGGGCTTTGTATACGGCGTATAGGTATAATCTTTTACTCGTGGAAGGTCAGACAGAGGCCTAGGAGGCAATTTGGGTATGCTGCGACGAGGTTTTCCACCTTTTACAAATTTCGGGGAACCAGGAAACTTAGGAGTCTCCCTTTTCGTACTTTTAGCATCACCCTTCCTGAAGACAGCATGCCGCTCATTAGTTCCCGGTTTCGTAGTGAATCCGGCGAAGGCTTTCGCGTGGTCATCAAAGTCGGGCAATTCCTCTCTATTTACTAGTACAGGACCTTCCTCGGGTTCTTCGTAGTCCAAGCCTTCTTTGTGAGCGTTGAATACTCGTCTATTTCCATCCACTAGTTGTTTATTTACGTAGGCTTCAATAAGCTCATCGTCCTCGGGAGCTTTCTGCGCAATGAAATTTCTCGAAGCCATGACATAGGCCTCGCTTAACTCCTGCTCGGAAAACTGACCCGTTTCTGCGAACTTATATCCATCACATACAATATCACTATTATCGTCAAAATGGAAACTCATAGCAAATTCTACCTCTCCTTGATCGCTACTCAGATCCTCGAGGTTTAAAAATTTCCCTGTTCCTCCTTGACGGGATTGTTACTACTTCCTGCATGCTCCGGAACTAGTTTGGGTTTGAACTCGGGATTGTCAGTCCTAAGTCTTCGTCTCGTAGAGCGAATATGTGTACCCATAGTACATTTATTCCCGGTGTTGGGGTCCGTAATCGTCACCTCTTGGCTACCATCCGCATGATTCTTTATCACGGATTCCGTGAGAACGTCAAATGGCCTACCAATCAGCACTTCGAATGGTGCCCGCTGTTGCACATGCAGTTGCAGATAGATTGTAATTTCACCAATCTGGAAAGGAACATTTCTAGCAAGACCTGCGGTTTCCTCGAGACCTCCGTGTACATCCTGCAGACGAATCGTTACAGTAGGATCCCAGACCAAATTCAACTCTACAGCAGTCTGACGATCTATTGCTACGATCTGACAGCCACTGTCGAGGATTGCCTCGGTTGTTCCATCCTGATGATTGATCTTCGTGTTAATACACCGGAGACTACTAGATCTTCCCGCGACAATTACCAAATTACGGCGCTCGTCACCCTCGGGTAAGTCTGCTTTAAAGGCTTCAACAGGGTCCCGTTGTACAATAGAACCGGCCTTCAAACCATTATGGTTATGCTCGAGGACTTCGAAGATTTCTTCACTATCAAGCTTAATGCTATCCATGGAGATATAACTATCGAATTCGTTCCCGCGAGGAAGTTCCAGCTCCTCAGGTACTTCAGTGCCATCTTCGAGGAGAGTACTAACATAAGCATTCTTCCTCTTAGTAGGAGTTACCCTGACGTTCCTAGCTTTCCTTAACATAATTTTCTGGAGAGGCCGGCTCAGCGCTAATAGCTCCTCTGATGTCAGCGTTACTTCTGCATCGAACAACTTTCGAGCGACTTCTTCCTCGACTCCAGGTAAGTGAAATCCACTTCTAATATTAAATTTGGGTCCATTATCCTCGACAGACTTCTCCTTGACAGGATTGTCTTTATCTTGGGTTTCTAGACGTGGTTGATTGCGTGGAATGGGATGAACCGCATGTGGTTTCACCGCGTCGAATGGTCTATGAGTAACCTTAGTTATCTCGGGAATAGGAGCTTCTTCCCTTAATTCAGCCAGACTCCGAGCGAACTCTTCGTCAGCTTCCTTATCAAGGATAATTCCAGTTCCATCTCGAGAGAACTCGTCATCGTCGCCGACAACAGCTTTCTCAACAAACTTCTTTTTCACGGGAATCACGACTTCCACTTGTTTATGTTTCTCTTTAATAGCAGGGCTTTTAGGTGGTGGCTTTTCAATTAGGGGCTCCCTAAGGGTACCTTTCGTTGGCGGGCCTACCTTCTTAACCAATTCCTTCGTAGATGTGGGCTTTTTCGAGTCTGCCTGCTTGCCTAGAGTATTTCCTCTAGTGACTCTACCCTGCATCGCCGAAGCAATTAGTTTCCCGACTCCTTGGATTCCCCGGAGCCGGCGATATAACGACCGTTCGTCTCATGTTCCTCCATTAGCTTTTTCATGGAAGCCAAAAACGAAGTGAGGTGAGGCTCTTGCTCCTCGGTATCCAAGTAGTCTTCTTCCTCGACAAAGAATGCATTGGTTCCACCCTTATCCCAGCCTTTAGATTTTGCAATCCTTGCAATCTTTTCTGGGCGAGATTCACTAGGGTCGTTCCTCGGCAACGGCGTACCATCGCGCAAAGTATACTTCTTCGACCCGGGAGTAGTGTCAGGAACTAACCAACCTTTATCCTTGTAGGAATTAAAGAATTGGCACTCCGACATGCGATGTTCTAGTGACCCGCACATAAAACAACCCTGCCCCCAATCCGGAATGGTCTTCGAGGTATTCGGCGGCGCAGTAACTTGCGTTGACGTGTATCCTGAGCGTTTGGATTCTATATTATCCTTCATTAAGCTCATCATCGAGGAGATAGCCTTTTGGTGACCATCCAAGACTAAATTAGTCTCTTTCCTGTTCAGAGCGATAGTATCTTTAATCGAGGCGATTCCCGCGAGAACTTCCGACACTTCTTCCTGCTTAGGTTCCACTTTCACGGGATCCGCGGGAGTGGTCTCTGGAAGATGAGGAGAGAATCTGAACGATAATGCACCTCGACTATAAGTTTCGGCAGAGTCAGGAACACCTTGAGATCCAGTTGGACGAGCTCCGTTACCATAATAGGTATCGAGGGTTCTGAAATCGGGACTCTCGGCTGCTTCCATGACTTCTGAAAGTAGATAAGGATCTTCACGGCGACGAGACAACAACTGAACATGCGTAACATTCTGTGACAAACGCGCGGAAATCGCTAAATACAACCTTTCGCTCATGGGCACAAGATATGCCTTGACAGCTTCAGCGTTGGAAAGGATTGCCGGCGGTTTCATCAGCTTATCCACGAGATTCTTAAACTCTCGGTTATACATCATGATCTTTTGATGTTTACCAATGTCCAGAGGTGTGAACTTCCCGGTTAAGATCTCGAGCTCTTGGCGTGAACCAAGCTCACTATCTACCGATTCAGAGAAGATTGCTCGTAAATCTCTGAAGAACTGTTGCAAATTAGGAGTTTCGACGGAGGGTAGATACTTGTATGCTTCCCGAGTGGAATAAGTCATCCAGTCCAACGCCAACGCCACTTTCGCTGCTTCCTTGGTAATGTTTGCCGCGGCAATGAATCGAGTAGTATCCTCAATCCAACCATTCAACATAGACGGATCATCTTTATTAAATAGTGTCGCCGTTTTACTACGCTTAGGAAGGTACTTCGAGTTATATTCATCGAGCTCATCTTGTGTTAACTTAATTTTGTCTCCAAACAATTGCGCAACCGTAGCATTCGTTCCCGTGGGAGCTGCACCACCAGATCCGCCAGAACCACTCGAACCTCCAGCGTTTCCACTAGAGCCTCCAGCGTTCCCGCTCGAACCCGGGTTGTTATTGCTTGTAGTAGTACTCATTGTAAGATTGTTTAAAATAGAAGACGAGAGTTGGTTAACTGCTGTAGCTAACTGAGAGATTTCCTCGGGAATACGAGGAAGAGATGAAGATGAAGATGAAGGTTGACTAGTCAAATTGTCTTGCACACGGGCTGGAGCACCCCTTGTACGTGAACTGGCTTGAGTAGTATCAGTGGGATCTGCTTTCGCTTTCCCTTTTAAAGACTTCTTGGCAACGTGAGTTGTTTCAGAAGTCGCACGGACTATGCTTGGTTTAGATCCGCGTGAAGACGGAGTGTTAGATCCTGCTCGAGTGACAGAAAAAGGAGGTCGACGTTCGGGTTCGACACTACTATTATATCGTTCTCGAGGTTTAGGTACTCTTTTACTGCGTCTTAATTCAGATGTTCCCGGATCAGGAAGTTCGCCTACTCCGGAAAGAGTTGACTCTGAATCAGGTGTATTATCCGAGGGATCACTAATCTTGTGGACTAGCGAACGAAGGACAAAGAAGATGAACTCTACTAACCCAAGGACTAGGTTTGTAGTAAAATCCGATAAAATTAGATTCCACCCCTCGCGGTGGGCTCCAGATATTTGGGTATTTACGTGTAGGTATGCGAAAGGTGCTATAAAACAACCTAACAAAAACACTACCGCACCTAACCAGACTATCGATATGTAAGGGAGCGAGGGCGGGTTGTCAGAGATTCCCCGAGGGAAAGCTTTGTAATATCGGATGTACGCGCGCGACTGCTCCAGGTTCAAGACTGTAGCGCTAACGTGGGTAACTAAGCTTAGACAACTCTTAGAACTAAGTCGAGAGAAGCCTAGTTGAGGTGTACGAGTGTACGAGGGAACCGGGTATGTATGTCCAAATCAATTAACCAAAACCAAAACCAATACAACGAAACTAAGATTCTCCTAGGCAAACTCTGGCTCTAGCTAGAATAGTAATCTCGAGGTTTGTCAACAACCCTAGGCAAACTCTGGCACTAGCTGCTGTGACGCCGTAAAGTCCTCGACCAAACTCTGGGCCAAGCTACGATATTGTGAGTGAACTTAATCACTAGGAACTCGTACCACAATCTTAGTGGCTCGTCTAACTTCGTGAAGAAGTCAACTAAGGAACCCTCACTCTGGAGCCGAATAATCCCTTACTAGAAACCGTCCCCTCTAAGGAAGCAACTAGATTTGAGTTGATCTGGAGTTCGAGAGAACTCTACACACTTAAATTCGATCAAGATATAAATGGGCTTTGCGAAGCGCGTGAAGTTTATTACTTTCTTAAGATAACCAAGTCAGGAGGCGTCACGCTACTGATCCCGTGGGGACGTTCTACGGAGCACTGGTCTTAGCGGTCAAGTCGAGGGCAAGAAACTTGTCTTATTGAATAAATATATCTGGCTTATATACTGAGTAGAGAGAGTTTAATACGAAAAATAGATGAAACAGACACGGAGAGAGACGGAAAGAGAGTGGAACAGAGGAATCTGGCTCGGAAAGGAAACTCCAGCCTATATATGGTACACACGATAAAGAAATAGTCCATTCTTGGGTATATATTAGAGGTAAAATATGATTTCGTGAGGATTAACATAGTTTTAGAGTGTTTTGATCCGAGCGAGGTTTCTCCGATTACTCCACAATTCTCCGGGGTCAGGAGTACCTTTACGCTTCATGATCACTCGCCGCCCGGTTTCCCTTGGGTGAGTTTCATTCTATTCCTCGGATAGTTCTGTCCATCCTGAGTGTGATTAACATTCTCTCGAGAAGACCT
Organism: Rhodocollybia butyracea; assembly: GCA_015501585.1. Lineage (NCBI taxonomy): Eukaryota > Fungi > Basidiomycota > Agaricomycetes > Agaricales > Omphalotaceae > Rhodocollybia > Rhodocollybia butyracea. The sequence continues at coordinate 166,713 of JADNRY010000129.1, read as the reverse complement.
GTTATCTAGCTTTCCAACGACACCACTTATGATAATCTCGAGCAACTGCGCTGAGTATGTACAAGTGATTCCCGATAGTCGGCTTTAACGGATAAGACCTTCCGTGTATGATTTCTAAGATCAAATGTTTCGATTTGCCAAGGCTATCCCGGCGCGTAGCTTTCCGTAGGTCCGCTAAGCATGTTTCTACCGTCCTCACGGTCGCGACCGGTGCCGCGAATAGACCTCTACGGTTTCCCTCGGGATTGTTCTGGTCCATTGTTACGGACTGTAAAGTCCACATCTTAACATAGCTCGTTGGGGGTCTTAGTGCGAGGGATGCCTTCCCTCATAATTCCTTCCCTCGAGTAACGCGTTGGCTTAGTACTTATCCCGCTTCGAGATGTCCTGTAGTTTAGAGAGTATACACTCTTGGGTATAACTAGATTGACCGTCTAGCGTCACATCTCCGGGCAGCCCAGGTATCCTCGCTAGCTTGGCTCTAGGCTACGCTTGTGGGCGTACCTTCACGGCTCGCTGAGTATTATTGTTAAGTTCTTTGCCTCGGCAACAGCTATCACGCTCGGGCTCCGTATAACTCTCTTATTGCATTGTATAACACGTACAAAGTGTCAAAATGTACGGTTACACGCCTTAGGCCAATTTTAGGCCTAATAACGTCGAACCTCAACAAGAGGGGAATCGCAATGACGTGGTATGGGTGAAACAACGATTAGAGTTACGTAACATACATACATGTGACTAGCATACAAGCAGCGGAACGACCGAGCAACATACCCCAACATAAAATCTTCCTGTTGAAAAACCCAAGGAAAAATCTGGCTCGAATCCTTGCTCTCTCCACCGGACACGAGCCTCGGCCCTCGTATAACTCTGAGTCCCAACATGTTCCTTGAACATTCAGCTGACAGGAAATTATATGTGCTACATACAGGGCCCTAGCCATGAAGTAACAATATATATATATATGATGTTAGTATGTGCTGTTTATTCAAGTCGATATTCATTGAAGACTCAAGTCCTGCTCTGAAGTAACACAATTCCAGGACAGTTCATTGAAGGTATCTCGTATTGTTTCTCTCAGTCTGTGATCATATTCCAGTATTGTACCACCTTTTCACATACTTAACTTAACTCTTCTCATTTTCAGTAGTACTACTAGTAGTTAATTAACTGGTGGTAGTGCTAGCGATACTGTTGCATCACAGTATTTATGCATAGTATCAATTGTTGGTATGAGCCGAGACGCTGTATGTAGTTTACGGTCCGTAGTCACATGTTAAATTACTTGCTTGTCTTAATACCACGTCGTCGTTTATCGTTCGCGTCCTTTTGTGGATATCCCGGGTCTAAAGTTTAACAGGTTATGGGCAAGTGTTAACCACTGCTCTGCTGCTCAACTATTTCCTAGGTCTTTTCCTATTGTTAGCTGTCACGATCAGCACCTCCCTTTTTATTGCCTGCTGTCACGATCAGCTACCTCTATCCCATCCTTTCTCATCCACCATCTTATTCTATCATGGTCAAACCTTCTGATATCGTCAAACTCACGGGTACTAACTACTGGACCTGGAAGAACCAAGCCCAAGCTTTATTGCTTGCAGGAGGGTACTGGAATGCTGTTGATCCCTCAGTACCTGTCCCAAATGGTGCTGTACAAGCCAGAGCTTGGACTAGTGACAATCTGAAAGCTTATGGGATGCTCTACCTCACATTGAGCCCAGATGTCTGCATCAAGGTAGACAATGTAGGTGTTTCAAACAGTGGCCGTCTTCTTTGGGCACAACTTGAAGCCTTCTATACACGATCAGACCCCGCTACTCGTTCGTTACTCATGTCCCAGTTCCAATCCATCACCCATGACATTCGGAAACCCGCCGATACTTTCCTTCAGCAGGTGCTCAGCATTGAGCGTCAGCTTCATGCTATCGCTGTTGCCCTTCCTACTTCTTTCGTTCAGGATAAAATCCTGGGTGGTCTCTCTGCGGTTTATGGTCCTATCATCACAGTCCTACAGAATGAATCGCCTCAGAAATCTGTTGCTGACATGATCACTACGATTAATGCCTGGGAGCTTAGTGACCTGCAGAAACGGGATTCCTTGATCAAGGTTGCACGTTCTAGGGGTGATTGGGTTCCTGCTCTGCCTTCTCCCAATCATGGGGGTGAGAGTGAAGAAGCACTTTACACTTCTCAATCCCGTCCTCGGCAGTCTTCTCGTTTTAACCCATCATCTAACTCATCGACTCAGGCCTTACCAGAATTTGATTGGACTAACACCAAGCAGCGAACCAATGTCTGCTACCGATGCGGTCAATCTGGTCACTTTGCTCAATATTGCATATCGGTAATGCCTGATGATGTCCGCCAAAGCATTATCCGCAATCGTTCCAAATATGCTGCACTTTTAACTGAACCTGCTGAACCTCAGGCTGCCCCTCCGATGCAGCATGAAGCTCTTGCAGTTATGGACCTACCTCTCACCATTGACCCTGATGCCATGTCCCCTGAAGTACGTGAAGCATGGCTCAGTACTGTTACTCTATCAGAGGCCCACACTGCAATTCTCACTCCTGATTCATCGGCTCCTTCATCTCCTACTGATGCAACAGTGAGCTCTACTCCTAGTAGTGCTAGGAAGAAGAAAAAAAAGAAGAAAGGGAAATCATCATTGGGCATGTCTAGTGTTACTCATTCTTTTGAGGAGTTGAATCTTGCAGATGCAGCTACCTTGAGCGAGATTGAGGCGGATGAATATGAAGGTTTTTAGTCAATTATCTCTTTTCATTTTTACTGCTTTTAGTCATCTGGTGATTCACATTATTGAACAGTTTACTTTCTATGTAGATATAGTTTCTGGGGGTGTCTCGACTCAGGGGGTGTGTTGGTATGAGCCGAGACGCTGTACGTAGTTTACGGTCCGTAGTCACATGTTAAATTACTTGCTTGTCTTAATACCACGTCGTCGTTTATCGTTCGCATCCTTTTGTGGATATCCCGGGTCTAAAGTTTAACATCAATGTTGAATAAATGTCTAGATCCGAGGCAACCCATGGTCACTAAAGATCACTGACTCCACTTTTATTGCAGTCAACACCGTTCCCCGACTCTGACCGAAGGGAAGGGAGGGTCTTGTGGACCTGAATTTTTCCTGATCCCTTAAATTTCTGCAAGAGAGGAAATAATTTCCCACATTGATTAGATACTGTCAAAGTCTGAAACGCTCCTTTTATATTGCTCGACTCGAGTCATTTTCATTTGTTCGGTATCATTGAAGTCAATCTAAGTACCAACCAAAAGAAATGTCTCCCTTAATACTGGTAATCAGATTCGTAGTAGGACATGTTGTTCCCAATACTGCAACCCAGGCCAATCCATAGATATTTCTCCAAGATTCTTCAATTCAAGAGTCAAAAAGGTAGAGAGCAGCGATTCGCGGCAGGAGAACACACCAGATATGATATCAAGAGGGCTGCTGAAAATATTCAGTTTGGCATAGATATGGCAACTAGATTTACTTAAGGTTAAATTTATGCCAAACACAACAAGGAAATACCCAAAATCGTACCTTAAATCGGAGAGGGTTTGCGGGGAGCTTCCAGGAACTTCAACAATTACTTACCTCCCACCGAACTATCTATTTCATTTACATGAATTCTGTTGTCACCATAATTACATCATGTAGCTTGACCCCACTACCATCAGGGTTACCCAGCCCGTAGGGCCGTACTATGTACCAATACCTTCCCTACATTAAGCACCGGTAACCAACATCTAATCTTCTCTTCAATCAAAGAACTTTTGCACTTCAAATTTTATCGCTCTTACCCACAAGTAACATATTTATCCTGTATACAGAAAATATCCCCAGAATCTAGTCTTCTGGGTGACCTGATATCCTAATACTAACTAAGATTCTCTTGAACTGGAACTTGGCCTGTTGATCAACTGCCACTCCAGTTGCCACCAGTGGTACATTGTTGAAACAGCAACCTCTCCAAATTTGCTGAGGTTCAATACAAGTGGCATCAGCAAAACGTGGGTGCACGGGAAGCCGCTTTCCGGCACTCTACAGCGCTGGGGGCCGCTGGGAGCCGCTGGAAACGGCTGTATAGTGCCTGACAACGGCGCCAGCTCACCCACGTTTTGCTGATGTGGTGCAGGTCGAATAACTCCCAGTTTACCAATGTTGCCCTCAAACGTAAGTGCAGCTATAGCGATACCACTTCTCTTTGCCGCGCACAACGGCACGTCGATGCCATAGCTCAAGCTGTAGTAAAAGGCATGCCTTTCACTCTGTACATACGGCCACCTGAAATCTCTAAGTAGAGAGCACTAAACAGGCATTCATATTCAGAGTCGGGGATTGCCGTGTGCCACGGCGTTACCGATTGGTAGTACTGCCGTCAATTCAAGTTAATATCAAAAATCAAAAACTATCACCGACGACATCATTGAGGCTCATTGAGATCAAAAAATCAATATCAAAAATCGAAAGCCTTCCTTGGCATTCCCGCTACAGCAACCGACAGCAACCAACCATGAAAGAATCTTGTAAGTGAACGTCACAATTTTCCCATCTCAGAATAACAAGCTTAAGTGCGATTATTCTTACTGATTTGGTACCGAGGTACCGAGACTGGCATGATGTCATGTGACCGAACTTCACTCAGGTCGTAAGGCGAGCATAAATCATAAATGCCACTACTATGTATACTACTACTACACTAGCTTGTGTGTGTCGCGAAATCTGGCTGCTCAGCAATTGTTAAAGCTGTTTAACTTTCCTTCCTTGAGGGGAACAATCAAGGAACAGTCAGGGAACAATACTTTGCGGTGGTCTTGTGGCCAGGTTCCCACGAATCTACCGGAGTGGCTGCCGTTTTCACACCACGCGCCGGTTATCCTCTGTCATTGACAATTGATTTCTTCTCGTATGTAAGTACTTATTAGTACTGGGCTCACCATTGGCTCACATCTAGAATACTTAAGTGACAGTATAACTTGATGCAATTTTTCACGGAGGGAATCAGAGACCGGCAGACATCGGGCAGAAATTGAATCTGGCAAGGTTTATGTAACCTGAAACTTCAAGCCAAGTGAAAACAACTTCAAGAGGGTTAACTTGATACGTGGGATGGAGTGGTAAGGCAGTGAATCCAATTACATACCATCTTCTGGACTCATTAGCGTAGTAGTCTACCTTTTAGCCACAAACAACTTCTTGGACTCGGAGAAGTTTCAAATTCTACATCTATGTACTATTGGAACTTTCGTCTTTCTCTTGAGAGATAAATTTCTGGATCATCAACGTTTATTCTTGTTTCCCACCTCGATCCTTTGGACTCTCAGTGGCTGAGCGCGTATCTGTCCATCTATGCATCGCATGCCTTTCATCGGTTTCTACGCTTTAAACCCTGTTAGGTAATTAAGTTCAATTACCCAATTATGTATATATAGCATGGGCTCCGAGAAAGGAAAAGGCCACTCCGACACCCCTCTTTGTTTCCTTCACAATGCTGCTCTTCACCATATTATGTTCTCTAGTGTCGGTGGTGCTAAGTCAAACAACGCACACAGTAAGTATATGATTTCTGCGGTGTTTTTCACGATTGAGTTTCCTCCTCTTCAGGTAACTGTAGGAGACGATGGCAGCTTTTACGACCCACAAACAACATCTGCGGGGGTGAATGATATCATCAACTTTGTATTCACAGGATTGTGAGTTTTATGAGCTGGAAACTCGATCCTTAGATCCTTATGTACATTTTCTTGTAGAAGACAGCACAGCGTCACACAATCTTCACTCGCCACTCCATGTCTACCTCTGGAGGGTGGGTTCAACTCGGGTTTGACCTCTCTGAGCAATTCAACGGATCCAAACGAAGCTCCAGTATGGCAACTTCAAATCACCGATGCGTCGACTCGTGAGCCGCAGTTGTATGCCATATCGTATGGATTGATTGATATCGTTACCTGCTACTTTAACAGCGATTTACTTCTTTTGTATGCAGTCCACGCCTGTGTCCCATTGTAGTGCGGGAATGGTTGGGTGTGTCTTGACTCGTGTACGTAGTATCGATTTCTGACCTGGTGTTTCGTAGAGCAATCAATCCCCCTTCGCAAGACGTATACAATTCATTGGTTAGTCTTGCAAAGAATACCACTTCCACTGCAACAGTAAGGAGCTTTACTTCTTCCGAATGATGTTAATAAAACCACACCTTTCTTTCTAGTCTTTGGTCCCATATGCAGCCACTGGGGTAGGAGCTGTCGCTCAGCAAACACTGGCTCTATCATCTGTTGGAGAAGGATTCCTTACTGCGAAGTCATCGGGTCAAACCTCCACGTCATCCATGACTTCTGCGACCGTTACACCCACTCCTACCGCTGAATCATCCAACAATATTAGAAAACTTAATACAGGAGCTATTGTGGGGGGCGCGGTTGGCGGTGCATTGGGGGCCGGCCTAATCGTTACTGGCATCGTTGTATTGCTGCTGCGTCGGCACCGCCGTATTAGCCGTAGTCCCCCATCGCAGATGTATCAGCAGTACTTTACGCCTCCTCCCACTGCTGGTATGACGGACCGAGGGATGAGTGAACCTATAGCAACGCCTGATTCGGGGACAATTCTGATACCTATCTCACCCCCTCCTCACCAACGAATATTACCTAGCGTATGGCCAACTGGCGATGAAGAATCACGAATGTACTTCCAGCATCCCCGGCTTACTCCTAGTCGCAGCTTTGGGAACAGTGTTTACAGCCCTGCTACGTCCACTCGTGAACATCAGTCTCTTGGAGGCTCAGATCCGTCCGACAGGAGTCGAAATTATGGTGGGACAAATATCAAAACATTAGCCAAAGAGGTCGCAGCAGTTTTACACGGGTCTCCTCCACAATATCAAGCAAATGAATGATGGGTGGCATGTCTTCACTTTGTATCCTCGACCTCATTTACTATACGGTGGTCAAGTACAGGTATTATTTGTTCTATATTTATTCTATACACACATAAGTATCATCAGGTGTACAACGACTGCTTAGAGGAGACTAATTATTTGCACACTCTTTTGCACGCTCCTTTGGTTATTATATATACAGACTACCACCCTATTGTTCGATACTATGTAATCTAGTAACTACTAAGTATTGCATTTTATATTGTCAATCTCCAAGTAACTAGCCTGAGATCGAACACGGCAAAAATAATCTTCATAAATAATGAGTTAAGTATATTCGGGTGAGGCATCTGAGTCATACTTGAAAGGCGTTGTATCTAGTGTCCTCCCCTGGCTTATTTATCTTTTATCCAGAGGTAACTCGAACAAGATATCGCGGACATTTGAAAACAGATGAACGGGTGCCTAGCAAGAATTATTGCGGAACAAGTCTGAAAGCTACAGAAAGTCTGCATTCGCAATGACGGATTTTCGAAATCTCGAGTCTTAAATGTACTCCTATTACTGGTCAACTGATTATCATCCCTGAGTATAAACCGCGAGTCTTGGATTGTCAGCTTGCGGATTATGCAGAGCCTCAGATAAACAGTTAACGAAGTGCTGGGGTACTCATACACAGCGAGCCCAGTAAACTTACACTGCAGAGAGCGGAGAGTTCGAAATTGCTTTGCGGCACCGTGTTTGTCACTGTTGCTGTAAATTGTTAGCTGAGTGAGGGAGGTTCAATGAGTGACTGTTATGATCTACTTCGGTACCGTTCACAGCTCGTTGTTTGTTCAGTGTTGCGACACCGATTCAGCGTATGCTGCTAGAGCCAGCATTCAGTACTTGGACCATGCCTTGCAATAAATTTCCTTGCTTCCTTGTAAACCAATGGGTAGAGCAGGTGTCTGTATCGACTATAAGAGAACCATTGTAGTCATGATCTGGATAAGTAGATGATCAATGGCTCAAAGTACTAAGCGCATCCAGGCCAGCGTAGCTCCTTCCGTTGCAGAAGTTGCGTAGTAATAGCGCTCCAAAGGGGGCTTCTGTTTTATCCCTAGCGCCAGAAATACGGGTCCTGGAAACTTGAATATGAACATTTTTTTCTTGAATTCGGCCACTAACCCTCCATCCAGATCGACATCTGCCCAGGCCCCAAAGCTTGCAGGTCCTGTAAGAAGGTTGACCTGAATGTAGATTCTTTTTTGTTTTTCATTTTGGCATCCTCGTTTATTACCCTTCGTCCCGTGGGATATGTAGGCAGGGTTTAGCAGATGCGAATGACATCGAAGGCCTCCACCAGCAGCGTTGTCTGCCTTGGTCCACCGTCGGTACATGTCGAAAGACGTTGCCCGAGAAAATGTTATACTAGTAGCCACAGTGAAAAAGAAGAGCTTAATTAGGGAGTTCCAGGTAGGCGCAAGAATCGAACCACCCGATGATAACGATTAAGTGCCGTTTTCAATATAAGTTAGTGGCGGATTTAGGTGCGGAATTTGGTGTTAGAGGCATTATGTTTCGGTGGACCCACCATTTTTTCAATAGCAGTTGATGTCCGGGTCGGGAGTTTGGCGAGCTGCTTCGAGGCGTAAGGACTCCCGCATAAAAGTTACTACGGCGTCTGCTGCTGGGGATGCGGGGTAGCCAATTCTTGCGTTGCATATTCGACAGAGATTGTCGACGTTCAAGTTGATCCCGAAAAAAATATAGAAGCAAAAAAGTACAATGGCCATGATGGACAGAACAGACGAGATCAAGCGCCCATTTGAGATCTCACGTGGTCTTCTTGATCACAGGCACTTCAAGTTCAGTGGCCATTGTGCGTCGACACTCATTGTTCTCGCCAGCATTGTTCTACTAATGCGTATAAAAGCAAGGGGTACGGACATGGAAACCTCTACATCTCCTCGGTGTCAAGTCCAATTTCGTTTGCTTTGCTCCAGCTCATCTCTCTTGTGTATCCATAACTGCAAGTTTTTTTTACGTCTCTTTGGTATGTGTTTCGTGTCTTCGTTGTTCGTTCTTCAGCAGCCTTAATGATGTTTTTGTCTCGTAGATTCACCAATTACGACTATCTACATCGCAGAGCGATATTATTCACGTTCCCAACTTTTCTACGCTTATATACTAGACGATGCCCATTTCGCCCATGTTCAACTCCTCCGAATCTGCCACACTTTCACAACTTGTGACGCTCCTGACGCGTCCGTTGGCGCTGGTCTACCCCGCACAAGCTGTTGTCCAGCTCCAAATACTCTTACACACCAATCTTGTGTGTATACACCACCCAATTTCTCCATTTACTCTTCTTCTCTCTCCGGCTTGTCTTCCTCCAACTCCCATATACGCGGCCTGTTTACAGGCTGGAATTGCGTGGCCCGAATGGATTCGTGCACTAGGCAATCAAGTCATGTATATCTTCGTCATGGAAGGGGGCTTGACACTTCGTGTTGGAGAGTCCGGAGAGCCTATTACTCTGTGGTCTGAAGATCCTGTCCAGGTTCCACCAATCTCAAAAACTAAAACTGGAGTGCCCAGGCCTATACTCTCTAAATTACGAGATATGCTTGCTGCTCGCGAACGCGTTTCTGCAGCGCTTGAGTCGTCGCCTATTGTCCTTCCTATACTTATTTCCTTCCCTACGCAAACCGATGACGACGACACTATTTCCGAGAGTGATTCGGACACCGAGTCCACTACCTCGTCGACTCGTTTCTCGGAAGCTTCGTCGGACGAATCCATGACTTCGGTATCATCCACTTCTTCGTCACCCATCTCTGCGCCCTGCGATCTTCCTGCTGTGCAATCTGTACTTCCCAAAAAGACTTCTGTCTACGTTCCTCCTTCCCGAATGGCATCCGCCAAGGATAACTCCGATTTTCTCAAGACCAACTCCATCTCTTCTGTTAACCTCCTTCCGTGTGCTCAGCGTCGCCTCGCGCCTGTCACGGTAGACAAGACCAAGGCTTCTGTTTGTCGCTACACTTATCAGGGTGGTCAGACGGGTGTGATGACTGGTGGGGTCATGCTTGGAAAGGTCCATCCCTCGAGCGCTGTCGGACAGGCTCCCACCGTGAAACCTGCTCCTATTTGTGCACCTCTCAGAAGGAGCCCGAGGAAGCACGCTGGAGCTATTATGCTTGGACCAGATTCTTCCAATTGGCGCCGTGTCCGTGCTTAGTCGACAAATTCTAATGAACGATTCTTCCAAAAGTGAACTTCGCTTTTCTATGTCCCGTACGATAACTCCTCACTTGCCTGTATCATACTGTTTAATTGCTGTATCACCATCTCGTCTCTTCTGTACTTGTATAGATAACATGTATCATTAGATTCTAAATCTTCATCAATACTTAGCACGTCCAGCCCAGAGATTCCTAATTAGCCTTGGAGACTCAGCTGGCAATGAAATAACTTAAAGTACGTCTTTGACCCGGTGGATTCTATGTAAAGCGAAAGTTCTGATCATGAGGACCAAGCAACCTTTTTGGACGCCAAAGAGGCCGCTTTCCAGTGAAGGCGATCGAGGCAAAGATACAATAGTAGTGGTCGTGTGTCTGACCGACGGCCCGGGAGACTTCAGTCAGCGCTTATTATTTCCGTTGTTTTTCCTTGTCCCTTGACTGGCATTGTCATCCCACTGCATAAAGTTGTTATTCACGGTGGAGAGCGGCCCATTTGGGTGCAATATTCATGAGTGGAAACTGACAATATATCTCTTCAAGCCTTCCTGTTATGACAGTTTCCTGAGTCCAGACTCCAGAGCATTACGGGCCTGCTAATCCCGTACTATCACGAGCTCAAGAGCTAAAGCGAACCTTTTCCCCGGACCGCGTCGAAAGACCGTAACACATGGAACAGAAAATCACCTATGCATTGTCTATCACCACAACATATCTAACTCAATTGCCTACATCGCAAACATTCCTCGCAGTCCCGAACTTTTTTCGTTCGGACGTTCAATGGAAAAATAACACCCTTGACGCCAAGGTCATCATGGAAAAAGTCTTGGGCTTTGAAGACATACATACCTCCAGGCAACCTTCAGGAGCGAGATGTATAAAGGCGACACATATCAAGAACTGTTACCTATCGATCCAGCGCTGCAGCCATGGTTTTTCGTCGATCTAGCCCGTCATTTGTTTCTCTGCTTTCCTCTTTCTGGATCGTTTGCACCTATCTCTTTCTTTACTCCTCGGCGAGCCCGCTAGGCCAAGATTTGCAGAAACGTACCTCAAGACTTACTCCTCCTGCTGGTGCCCTCGTCGTCAGCAAGACTCCCGCGAGTGGCCAGTTTAGCACTGTCCAGGCCGCAGTGAATGCCGTTCCCAACGATGGTGCGGCACATACGATTTTCATAAACGCAGGTCAGTTCAGGCCTCTTACGATGGCGTTATATCGACCTGACTTGCTGTACGCAGGTACCTATGAAGAGAAGGTTTCTATCACTACCTCCGCAAAGTTAACTGTAGGTACAATTAATCACCTAGTCCGACTCTATGTTCAACGTCACATAGATAATGGGTGCAACCTCGAACACAGCGACATACACATCCAACACGGTGACTATCTCGTTCTCTTCTTCAGCCGCGGCTGCCGGTTCCGACGATGCCAGTGGGACCCTCCGGGTGCACAAAGATAACTTTGCACTTTACAATGTTAACGTGAAGAATACTGTAAGCTAACCCAATGCATACTCCTTCACAGTACTCAGTTCTCATGTATGACAGTTCGGTCAAGGTTCCCAAGCCCTTGCTCTGAGCGCATATGGTACAAACCACGGATATTACGCGTCTGCGTTCTACGGGTACGTGTTTACCTTTTGTTTTTTTTCGTCGACTTGCTGATTCAAGCTTGGTGACCATAGTTATCAAGATACAGTACTCGCTGAACAAGGAAACCAATACTATGGCTTCTGTTACATTGAAGGAGCTGTCGACTTTATTTTCGGCCAACACGCTTTCGCGTTCTTCCAGAAAAACACAATTGCGTCTGTAGGTCCTGGTACGATTACCGCTGATGGTATGTAGGAATATTTGTCCAGTACATTTTAAGCTGAAGCAATTGTGCCCAGGGCCTGCGTTCAAAGGGGATGGTTTATGAAAGTCTCCCTTTATGTTATGCAAAAATTGGGAAACTGAATTTCTTTTGTGATTAGTTGTCATCAACGAATCCACCATTGAACAAAGCGCTGCTGCTACAACAAGTCTTACCGGAAAAGTTTTCCTAGGTACGGACTCTTTCACTCGTCAAGTCATGTTTTACTTACTTGAATAGGTCGTCCATGGACTGAGTTTGCCACGTAAGGCTTCCTTCTTTCATTCTCTACTACCATTTTTAATTGGTCCTCTTCTCTGTAGCGTCGCATTCACCTCTTGCTCTTTGAGTTCCATTATTAACTCTGCAGGCTGGGAGATTTGGTCGAGCGCCACGCCCAATACTGGAGATGTGACATTCGCGGAGTTTGAGAACACTGGTGAGTACAACTTCGTGCCCATCCTCTTTTTTCCCTTGCTTTAAGTCCAATTGGAACTAACTGTCTATTTCAAGGTGCTGGAGCTGCTGGGACTCGCGCATCCTTTGCTACGAAAGCTTCCTCGAATTCTGCATACAACGTCGGCGTTGTGCTGGGTTCTAACTGGGCAACCTGGGTAGACCAGTCTTACGTATGACCACAAACTCTTGTACGTTGTACATGTTAGTGAAGGTCGAGCAGTAACTTCGGCAATTAGCCTCTAGCGTACCCACGGAAATTTAAAAAATCTATCGCTTTGACAATATGAATTTGATGACGGTCTGGCCAGAGGGAAACAAGCCTCGCAGAACCTTACTATTTTGAATTTCAACGGGCGAAAATGTATAGATGGAAGATTGTCGGCCAATTCACCTAACAAGGTTCAATCAAACGTAGAACGTGTTCAACCCGATTGTGGGGCTCGTGGACAAGGATCTTGAGAGTAAGTTCAACGGTTGATCTTTTTTTAGACCTCGAAGCTCACTCACCAGTTTCGTGTCAGCCTTTGCACTTAGACAGGAAAGTACAAAAACGGACCAACGGTCAGACCGGATCCGCTTGTTTCCTGGTACCATGGTGCCAGTTTCCTTTCTCTCCTCCAAAGCATCACGTCACGAAATGATTAAGTGGTATAAAACTACCAGTCATGTTTCTACGCAAGAATCTAACGACGCGTCCCGCCTTCGTTCAATCCGCGTTGCTTTTTATACCGATTCGAAACCATGGTCGCTCGTAACTTCCTCGTTACATTTGTCTCTGTCTTCCTTCTTACTGCCCTTTGCATTGATGCGAAGCCACTCCGCAAGCGTACAGCACGTACAACTGCTCCGCGGGAGCTTTAGTTGTCAGCACTAAACCTGCTAGTGGTCAATTCAGCAACCTTGCAAGCCGCTGTTAACGCACTCCGAATGACGGATCGGCACAGACAATTTTTATTGAGGCAGGTGAATAACTCACTCTTCAAAGCTTCACTAGAATTGGATATGAACGACTTTTGGCATGACGTTTCTAGGTACCTATGAAGGACAGGTCTTGATTGCCTCAAACTCAATGTTGACTGTAAGTACCACTAGTCCTCGACTTCGATAATGCATATGTATGGACGTTACAAGATCATGGGTGAAACCGAAGATACATCGACATACGAATCCAACTTGGTGACTCTCACCTTCTCTTCCTCAGCCGCGGCTGCTGGTTCGGATGACGCCAGTGGGACGCTCCAGGTGCATCAAGATAACTTTGCGCTCTACAATATCAATGTGAAAAATACTGTATGCAAACTCATCGTCTACTCCTCCACAATATCAGTAGTTGACATATATGATGGCAGTTTCGGCGAAGGCTCCCAAGCTCTTGCTCTGAGCGCATGGGGTACGAACCAGGGATATTACGCATCTGCATTCTTTGGGTGCGTACTTTGACCTTCATTTGTTTCTCAAATTTATTCGAACTTTACTTTGACTGCAAGTTTCCAAGACACCCTACTCGCTGAAACAGGCAACCAATACTACGGCTTCTGCTACATTGAAGGAGCTGTCGACTTTATTTTCGGCCAACACGCTTTCGCGTTCTTCCAGAAAAACACGATTGCGTCTGTCGGCCTGGTACAATTACTGCTGACGGTGAGTGTGAAGCTTTCGTCAGTTAGACTCCGAGCTGAAACATCGCTCAGGTCCTGCGTTCAAAGGGGATGGTTTATGAAAGTGTTCCTTCATGTTACGCAACAATATAGATATTGACTTTTTCTCTTATTATCAGTCGTCATCAACGAATCGACCATTGAACAAGCCGCTGATGCCCCAACAAGCCTCACTGAGCAGGTTTTCCTAGGTATGAACTTTTACTCGTCGTGTTATGTTGTACTCACTCAAATACAAATAGGTCGTCCTTGGACTGAATTTGCCACGTAAGCTCCTTATTTTTTGTCTTCTCTTGCATCCCGTTGATTCATTTTCAGCGTCGCATTCACCTCCTGCTCCTTGAGCTCCGTTATCAACCCCGCAGGCTGGGAAATTTGGGAACCCACCGAGCCTAATACCGGAGATGTGACGTTCGCCGAATTCGAGAATACTGGTGAGTAGTACGACCTTATGACCATTCATTTTTACCTTGGGTTCATTCTCACTATCTACATTTCAAGGTGCTGGAGCTGCTGGAACTCGTGCATCATTTGCAACGAAAGCCACCTCGGATGCTCCATACAATGTCGGTGTTGTGTTGGGTGCTGACTGGGCAACCTGGGTAGACCAGTCTTACGTATAACCGTACACTCATGGAAATCATAATGTCCATAACCTTTATTATTTACGAGCCAAGCAGTAGAATCGAACCTACTTTTCAGCGGCGATTTGTTGGCGATCAGCTTCCAAGAAGTCTATCGCCCTTCAAAAATATATGACGATGGTCTAGAAACAAGCAACTCGGAATAAGTTGTTTCGATTTCTCGATTTTCAACAACCCTACTATAGATGGAAGATTGTCGGTTTTGCAGACGGTTTTGTGTCAGTTCGGTGTACAGTTCGGTTCTATCGAACGGCCCGGTAACAAATTCAGCCCTATTAAGGACGGTCAAAGGGGCTATTAAAATACCTCCTGAAATGGGACTCGTGAACACGGATGCTGAGAGTAAGTATGTACTGACCTTTTTTTAGACCCTGATGAGAAGCCCACTTACCAGTCACCAGCTTCATGTCAGCCTTTGCACTTAGGCAGGAACGGCCCAACGGTCAAAACAAATCCGTTCGTTTCCGAACGGTTGCCTACTCCAAGATATCACCCACACCATAACAGAGCAGTATTTGAAGAGTCCTCTTTCCACCAGACAACACGCTTTGTCTTCGTTCAAGTCGCTTCCAAAAGTTCTTTTATCCCTATTTGAAACTATGATAGCCCATAGATCCCTTGTCACGTTTGTCTCTTTCCTTCTCTTCGCTGCCTTTTGCGTCGATGCGAAGCCACTCCGCAAGCGTACAGCGCGTACGACGGCACCCGCGGGAGCATTGGTCGTCAGCACTAACCCTACTAACGGTCAATTCAGCTCCCTCCAGGATGCTGTTAATGCGCTCCCAAGTGATGGATCAACACAGACGATTTTTATCGAGGCAGGTGAGTAACCCCTCTCAAAAGCTTTGATTGGAACCGAAGTTACTGATCAGGATCTCATGCCAATAATAGGTACTTATGAAGGGCAGGTTTACATCAACTCTACCGGAATGTTAACTGTAAGTACCTAGCCATCAAGCTCGTTCTGAAAGTTTATGTCCAACGTTACTTGAAGATCATGGGTGAAACGGAAGATACATCGACATACGCATCCAACGTGGTGACTCTTACCTTCTCAGCCTCCCTGGGAACAGCTGGTTCAGACGACCTTAGCGGCACCCTCAGGGTGCACAAAGATGACTTTGCACTTTACAATGTTAATGTGATGAACACGGTATGAATATTGAAATCTCCATCTAGCTGAATCACAACAAACCAACTATATGTTCCAGTTTGGAGAGGCGGCAGTCAACGGACAAGCTATCGCTATTAGCGCATATGGAACGAATCATGGATACTATGCTTCGGGATTTTACAGGTACACACATTTCATCTGGCCTTGCGACGCCGTTGTGCTGATAAATACTCTATATAGCTACCAGGACACAGTTCTTGCTGAACAAGGGAATCAATATTACGGCTTCTGTTTTATCCAAGGCGCTGTGGACTTTATCTTTGGACAACATGCGTTTGCGTTTTTCCAAAGTAACACGATTGCGTCCGTGGGTCCTGGTGCGATTACTGCTGATGGTATGTACGAGTATCTCGTTAATTTATAGGCCGACATCGAACTGAAGTAGTTGTATCTACTAGGTCCTGCGTTTAAAGGGGATAGTTTATGCAAGTCTCGAACGTTCTGCAAAAACGGATAAGCTTTATTTAACTTACCAGGAATGGGATTCCATTTTCTTAAAGAATCAACTTTATTTATGATCATGTACTTTAAAGTACTTTAAGAAGTACATACTACTTATACAACTACTTAAGAACTATAAAATCATGAAATCACCTTGGAAGCGGAGTGTTGTGAACTGTTCAAAGATGACAATCTTAAGAAATCTTTAATAAAGCTATTTCTTGAGAGTACTCTCAAAGCTCACCAGTGGACACGAGAATGCCATGGTTTGAGGTATGATCTTAAAGGAGTGTTTAAGAACAATTTCTTAAGATCAGAAGAATATCACAAACTCACATCAAAGACATCAATCTTAAGGAATTTTTAAGGAGGGTATTCCTTGCCTCTTTTGCACCTAGCGCCACTACAGCACACAAGTCAATCTTGAACCGAGAAGGTGCGCCAACAATCTGTGAGTTGAAAGTCTGTTAGAGCCACCACACCAAGTGGTAGGCAGGGCTCAGGAGTGACAGACAGTGGATTGGTTGAGCCGATGTGGCGCAACGAGGTTGGAGGATGAAAGAAAGAAAGAAGCGAAGTGATGTTAGCGCCCATTTGCATCAACCATGTGATGGGTCAAAGCACCGCCGGCTGTTGTTAGACTAGGGCGCTCCGAAAATACAATAAGAGTCGGCATGGGCTTTGTCCGATCTTATTTTGTCCTTTCAAACAATAGAGTCCATTTGCTGCAGTCGTTGCTGCCGCTGAGCATAAAGTAGACAGAAGTACTTTTCAATGCTTGACACCCGCAGGCCGCATCTCTCTTTCAACCCCCCTCCTGCCTATGTATCGTACAGCCTGAGGTATCATACTTGATGCAAAGTGATATCAAAGTGTTGTTATTAGGAACAGCTGGGACCCACGTTACAGTAGCACTCGGAAATGACAATAAGTATCTCTTCAGCATGGGCCACCCTGAGTCACACCTTTTGTCTATTGTTTGAGCACTCCTTTGTCTTTTCAAACAATAGACAAAAGCATTATTAATGCTCAACCACTTGTTGAATTGCAGCTGTTTTCCCCCATCCCCATCCCCCCGGCCCCCTGCTTGTGAGGATAGTTCTTGGATTCAGCGCGCCGGGCTTGCATGTGGTGACGTGGTCGGCGGCCAACGTCATGAAATGTTGGGGGAAGAGGCGGTGAGCTTCTTATTGCTCTTAAGAACAATTTCTTAATGAATCGTTCTTAAGAAGCAAGTAAGATTTTTTCCTTAATGAATATTTGCGCACAGGGGAATGACTTGTTAACAGCATTGATCTTAAGGAAATTTCTTAAGAATTAAAGAAATAAGTAAAGGATGTTCAGAAATAAAGTATCTTAAGAAATATTTGGTGTGAGGAAATACTACAGGCGACATTAAATACTTAAAGCATGACTTAAAGAATACTTAAAGAATACTTATAGGTTTTCTTAAAGTATATGATCATAAATAATGTTTATTCTTTAAGAACAATTGCATCCCACTGTACAACTTACAATTACTTACATAGTTGTTATCAACGAAGCGACTATCGAACAAAGCGTCGATGCTACAACGGATCTCACTGAGATGGTCTACCTAGGTACCCTTTTCAATATTTTGCTTGGCGTGGTTTGTTTTACTTACAAGACACCTTCAAATAGGCCGGCCTTGGACTGAATTTGCTAGGTAATGCTTTGCTTTTTCTCATTCTCCGTTACTAGTACCTCTAACCATACATATTCTCGCCGGTAGTGTCGCTTTCACTTCCTGCTCTCTCAGCTCTATTATCAACCCCGCAGGCTGGGAAATCTGGTCGACCACAGAGCCTAATACTGAAGATGTTACATTCGCGGAGTTTGACAACACCGGTAAGTTTTTCTTTCTTCAATTGGCATCCCTTGTTTTTTTATGCCTCTCCTAGACTCAGGAGCATCTGGAACACGGGTTTCCTTTTCTACAAAGCTCACATCCACTGCGGGGTACACTGTTGCTGATGTATTAGGAAGTGACTGGACGTCTTGGGTCAATCAGGACTACGTTTAATCGTCAACTTTTTTATCACTATCACAAGTTTCAAGTTATTGTAAGGACTTGTGGGGCAAAAGCTCGTATCAAAAGTTGTATGTAAATATTTCCTAGAAATTTTATAGGTTTCATTTGAAACTCCTTTATATTCTGTACTACTAGTAGTGCTGTGCATAATAGCGTCCCGACACTGGTCTGTACTGACTCTGAATCATCGATCTTGGAAACTTGGACCAGAATTTGGCGTTAATGTGAACACGAGGGGAACTTCAAGGAACCTGCGGATTGACGACAGAACAGGAAAAATCGGAGGCCTACGTAGGTCAACATCTTCATAACATCTTAAGAAGAACGTACACTCACTGTAGTTGAATAGGATTCAAATTGTGACTTCCAATAATTCCATAGATTTTAAACGTCGTGTATTCAATAGTATCTTTGTCAATGAACTTTCCTAATTTAAACGCTCCACTAGAACCTTGGGCAGGCACCAATGTGAGGCGGCTTAACAACTGCAGATTTCATCAGAAACTGGTAACAAAAATTCATACTTCTCACCTGAGCAGATCCCAACTTCGCCAAACTATCAGGGTCGTGCGCAGATGAAAAATTGGCCTGTTTATGTTCGATATACTCTGTAAGTGTTTTCGAAGCGGCGTTGCGATCGTAATGATTATCCATAGCGGTCAACGAGTTAAGAAACACTGAGGATTTTTTGTCGCAACGTTAGAGAAAGTTCTCGACAACTGCTAAACAAGGTTAGTCCACTGCGCATGACTCAACTGAGACTAACGACATCATCTCTCCATCATCTCTTTCCCTTCTTTCTTTCTTATCTCATGCCTCCCAAAAACCCAAAAACGTTGTACTGAATTTGTTCTAATCTATAATGAACCTGCTAATTATCACCCAGGGATCCAAAACACAGTATTGGTTCTACCTCTCGTGGGTTGGGAACAGATTCAGAAGAAGGAACGGTTCATCTTGCGATCCCAAGCAAATGTCAAGTCTCAACCGAAGAGAATGAGGGAAAAGAGTATTAACTTCCTCTCCACACCTTTCATCATCTCTAACCTCGCCTTTTTAGATCAAACAAGAAACTAAGAACGGCAAACGCTGATATCTTTACCAGGTAAGACATTCATTCATCCCACGTTATCTCTCTAACATTATACTAGCCCTGAAAAGATGGCTGTCGGAATCGTTTCCGAGGCGCTGCAGGATGTATTACTTTCCGACTGCTACGAGAACTTGAATAATCGCAAGTACGTACCGGTCAACATTTCTCCACGATACTAACAAGTTCACATAGATACACTGGTAAATATGTCGATTTCAAACACCAAGAATGTGACGAAAGTTTTCGCCTCCTGCATATCATTGACGATTTCACCAAAGATACTAATAACGATTTGTTGTTGCGGTCCGTGTCTATACATATTTGGCTATCCATTTTCTTCGACTAACATATTCCTAGAAACATGAAACATTGGGTATCATTCGAACAGGAATTTCCTTACATCAATACTTCACGCATCGCTATGAACCACCTCTACAAAATGCCTGTGTCGATGGGGTTTCTACAATATGTCCCTCAAGATTCGGCACAACCAAAAGTCGCAAAGGTAATCTCCATTGGTAAAATCAGCCATTGTCGATTAGTCTCTGCAGAACAAATCAACGTCAAAGGAGACTTCAAATCTGTCAAGTCAAATTTCGTTACCTTTCTCAGGAGATGGAACTGGCTCGGGCTTGCGTATGCCATGTCTTCAATCGAAAGGAACTCACCTGCAACGTATGGAAGGGTGAGTTCACAGCAGGAACTAAATTCGGACAACAATGTATGTACCAAGACCTATATTTACTGTCACTCTTTCAACAACATACCTTCAGCGCTCGCAGGCATCGCCAACGCCTCTGCGCGTACTCTTCCAGACGTTCCGGATCCCTCCCTTTTCAGTGCGTATACATTATCTAACGTCTTTCATATGACATACGAAATTGCCCTAGTTCCAATCTACGACATTCGCACTCGCGGATTCACAAGCAATGATCTCAGAAATGATGGTCTAGAGAGCGTACCCTATTTTCGAATGGACGGTAAGCTTGCAGAACTTCCACGAGGTTCTTTGGCTCTAGTTTGTCATACCATCCAACGCTATGAGATCGAACAAATCTCATTTGGAATCCAATGGATCGCAGTACTTGCTACTCCTGACAGTGGAACGAACGCGGATTTTGGGCATGATCACGAAAGAGAATTATCTCCTGATTAAAATCATCTTACCTATTCAAATTAAATATTGTATCATGTATCTTCCTTATTATCTATCTTCCATTGAGCCCGAGTAACCGCCACGCGAGAGCGCTGGCCCACTGCTAGTTCGTTCGCATCGGTCTCTCGACACCCAGTCGTTCGTGTCATCACATAATAGTTTGTCGCGTGGTGAAAGTGTCTTGGCAAAGCCTAGAGAATCGCGAAATTCAAATTGGATCGAAAATCATAGTCAAAGAAGAATGTCGGTGACTCCGAATCGACTTCGAAGCACCAAAAACGCTAATGACCCCGACCCGGATTGAACGGATGACCTTGAGGAAACGCTGCTACACGGATACTGGAATCTCACGCTCTACCGCTGAGCTACGGGGTCACTTAGGTCATTATGAGAATAGCTATTGGTAACAGCAGGAGTTGGATATCGTTGTGCCACTTCGATGCCTTGGTTCGTTTTCAGTCAGCGGAACAGAAAAAAAACGAAACAAATTCCCACCGAGCGCGAGTCCAAACGCCGACCATCCAACCCGATGCTATTCAATGCTGCCTTCATTTATTGTGTGCTCCGGAGCGATACTCCTTCTTTTCTCGCGTCCTCTGATACCCTCTTGCATCTTTTATCTGCTCCAGCCGTAAGCTGATATTGTTATCCATAACCAAAATCGCCTCTAGTAATCCTACATTTCGCTTCAAAGGCGTCATGAGATCTCATACTATACTCCGAGTCGAGTCGAGGAGCTTCAGGCCAGGCCTAGTCGTGTGCGAGTCGAGACTCAATATCAATATTCAATGTCCCAAAGGCATGCTATTATGCGCTCAGTAGTTGCCCCAGCCTGCTGCCGCGTGGGCTTCTAAAGCTCTCGCTAGCCTCACTTACCTGGAATTCCATTAACTTTTGCTAATTGCAAGTAGAATTACTGCAGGGCATTGAAACTTCAAGCTTCAAGGGTTACCAAAGGCTCATCATGCATCAACGAACCATTCGCGATAAGAGATGCAGTTCAAAAGTCAAGATGCCGTTTTTGCAGTACGACTTGTTCAAGCAGACGGAGGAGTGGCCTGTGGTTCCTTCATCTATCATTCGGTTGCTCAAGCGCTCAACGTTCAAGCTTCAAGGCTCTGTTTTACAAATCTACTCCTTCCATACCAAGCGTAATGTATGCTATCGTCCTTCGGCGTGGACCGCTTGAGGTTTCGAGCATCTCACGTCAAACACGTACCGAAAGGATTTCTTTTTCCCCTTTTTCTCGTCCTTGCGTTTGTCCAACAAAGATGGCATCTGTTGAGTGAACACTGGGTAAGGACGGAGAAGCAGTTCATGATTTAACAGTTCCATATCGAGCCAGTTGATGGATGAATAACGACAACATGGTGATGAGGCAAGTTCAAGCTAGAGCTTTGGGAACCGCACTGCGACAAGAAAAAAATCAAGATAGAACAAGTTACAATGTTACTAATGATACATGCTACACAAGTACACAAGACAAGGTGATGATACAATGATTAGGAGTATGATATAGAGTTAAGGGGAGTTATTGTTCCGGACATGTTGAAATCGTTAGCGAAACTTGTCAACTAAGCACGGACATGGCGCCAGTTGGAAGAATCAGGTCCAAGCATAACAGCTCCGGCGCGTTTCCTCGAGGTCCGTCTGAGGGATTCGCGAGTAGGAGCAGGTGTCGTAGTGGGGACCTGTCTAACAGCACCAGCACTGCTCGAGGGCTCAACCTTTCCAAGCATGACCCCACCAGTCATCACACCCGTCTGACCACCCTGGTAAGTGTAGCGACAGATGGAATCCTTGCTCTTGTCAACGGCGACAGGTGCGAGACGACGCTGAGGGCGCGAAAGTAGGTGATGGGAAGGGATCGAGTCGGTATTGATAACATCAGAGTCACCCTTGGCGGACGCCATTCGGCAAGGAGGGACGTAGACAGAAGTCTTTTTGGGCACTGTAGGAAGATCACAGGACGCAGAGATGGGTGACGAAGAAGTGGATGATACCGAAGTCATGGATTCGTCTGATGAAGCTTCTGAAAAACCAGTCGACGAGGTAGTGGACTCGGTGTCCGAATCACTCTCGGAAATAGTGTCGTCGTCATCGGTTTGCGTAGGGAAGGAAATAAGTGTAGGAAGGGCAATAGGCAAGGACTCAGGCGCTGCGGAAGCGCGCTCGCGAACAGCTAGCATGTCTCGTAATTTCGAGAGCATAGGCCTGGCCACTCCAGTTTTGGTCTTTGAGATCGATGGAACCTGGACAATATCTTCAGACCACAAAGTGATAGGCTCTCCGAACTCTCCAATACGAAGTGTCAAGCTCCCTTCCATGACGAAGATATACATGACTTGATTTCCCAGTGCACGAATCCATTCAGGCCACGCAATTCCGGCCTGTAAACAGGCCGCGTATATGGGAGTTGGAGGAAGACAAGCCGGAGAGAGAAGAAGGGTAAATGGAGAAACAGGCTGGTGTATACACACAAGGTTGGCATGTAAGAATGATTGGAGCTGGGCGATAGCTTGTGCAGGGTAAACTACCGCCAACGGACGCGTCAAGAGCATTACAAGCTGGGAAAGCGTGGCAGATTCGGAGGAGTTGAACATGGGCGAAATGGGCATCGTCTAGTAAGCGTAGAAAAGTTGGGAACGTGGATAATATCGCTCTGCGATGTAAAAGGTCGTAATTGGAGAGTCTACGAGACAAAAACATCATTAAAACCGCCGAACAGTGGAGACATAACACACATACCGAAGAGATGTAAAAGAGACTTGCAGTTATGGATACACAAGAGAGATGAGCTGGAGCAAAGCAAACGAAATTGGACTATACACCGAAGAGATGTAGACTGAGGTTTCCATGTCCGTACCCCTTGCTTTTATACGCATTAGAAGAACAATGCTGGCGAGAACAATGAGTGTCAACGCACAATGGGCGCTTCTTGTGATCAAGATGACCACGTGAGAGTGGGCGCTAAAATACTTTGCGCCTGTCTTTTTTTGTTGGTAAGCAATTCACCTTGATTTGTACGTCTTTTCGCAACCAACTTGACCAACTTGAAGAACAGATGAACTCCAGGGGCGATTCCGAACGTCACTGTCGAAAATGCAAAGTGGGGTCTCCCACTCCTCGTGTCTCACCCGACACCATAACTTCTATGCGGAAATATCTGCGCCTCGAAGGAGCTATATCTGATTACCAAACGAAGGACGTAGTCCGGACTCTGGATGACATTCAAAGTGACATAGCCGATTATTCCACTGAAATATCGCGTCTCGAAGCGCGAATTCTGACATTAAATGTCAAACGCAACTTTCTTGAGCATTATGCAGAGCCAGTGGGTCTTTCAATTCTAGCTCCCATTCGCAAACTCCCCAGTGAAATTCTCTCTGAGATCTTCGCTCAATGCGGCTCGTATGGCAACTCTATTGCTCGGAAAAAGTCCTTTGATATGTCGAGGCAACCTGCATGGGCTGTGAGCAGTACGTGCTCAAGATGGAGGCGTATAGCGCTTTCTTGCAAGCCGCTTTGGTCCAATATCCGCCTTGATCTACACGGCACTCATGTGGCTTCCTCCAAAGCGGAATATTTTGCTGTTCTCGCATTAAATAGATGTCTCCATCTGTCCCATCCTCATCCGCTGACTCTAAGGACAAAGAGTTCTCTATCTGACGTGACACAGACCGGGATGTCTTTGGTACGGTCTTTGATTCTACATGCTGATAGATGGCAAGATCTCACCATCGTCAACAATGAATCCCAAGTAGAGGTCCTTCCTTCTGACATACGGTCGTCGATTCAACTCCCGCTCTACAAACACTCAGTATTGAAACCCCTCATACCATGCTGGGTCTACAAGCATTTGAGCGCGCGCCAAAGCTTCGACATTTCACACTGGATGGAAGACTACCGAACCCTCCGGTTCCATTCCCATGGAGCCAACTCACGAGCATCAATTTCCAGTATTTCCATGGCCCTGTATTTGCTGCGCTCGGTGCATGTAGCAACCTCAAATCTCTGACCATAAACGCAGATCATTCGGAACGTGATTCTCCTTCCAGGAACTCTGCTTCACTGCCCGTCAAGCTACCCAGTCTGCGATATTTGGAGATCGCTGCAGCAGGGAATGCGACCACGGTAGACTATGATAGCCTCACATTGATTTTCACCTCTCTCACCCTTCCCTCCCTTGCCGAGCTTATGGTCTACAACTACGACAATGATCGATTCCTTGGCAAATGGCCACAGCGCGATTTTGAAACTTTCGTTCGTCGCTCACAGTGTGAGATTACTTCACTACATCTGGACGAGATGCCCTTATCGGATACCCAGGCACTCAGTTTGCTTAGGGCTCTGCCTACTATCTGCACGTTGACAATTGAAGACTCGCGACTTATGCTGAAGAATGATAAACAGGTGACGATCACGTCGACGTTGGTTGAAGCTCTTGGTGTCTTCAACGGGATCAGGAATCCGTTTGAGACGCGAGGCGTAGAGGTGCTGCTTCCGAACCTTGAATCTCTGGTATTGCGGTCTCGAAGCACACCTTCCACCGATTTGCTAGATGATAAAATTCTAGTAGATATGATCAAATCCCGATGGGTACCGGATACAACATTCGCCTCGATAGCCAAAGTGAAGTGTTTAAAATCTTGTTCAATTACGTACGTCTCTGGTGAACGGAAGATAGATAGTTCAGCCGAGAAAACTCTGGATTGCTTGGTAGATGATGGCCTACAATTTTCTTGGGAGCGGGAGAAATGTAGTTGAGGGAATAGGAGCCGTTACTCATGCCTACTTTGAAGTCTAGTTTGTACGGTATTTCCAACCTTTTCCTATCATGCTTTTATACGCATTAGTAGAACAATGCTGACGAGAACCAGTAAAACTGGCATTTTACTTTACATCACTTTTATATTACTTGTTCTCCAGCCTGGTTCATCAGGGTTTCATAGCGATAGAGATCAACTGGCGAACTTATAAACAATGGGCGCTTCTTCGTGTTTTTTTTTGTCAATGAGTTTGAGCGCTTATACTAAATACAGACTCGAACTACCATTGTCCTTGGTGAACATATTCCTTTAAAGCAAGCACTTTGCGTTGATTGTATGTCTTTTGCAACTAACTCGAAAAATAGATGGACTCCAGTGACAATTGCAAACATCTATGTCAAAAATGCAAAGAGGAGCCTCCCACTCGTGTCTCAGCCGACTCCATAACCTCCATGCGAGAATATCTACGCCTCGAAGGAGCTACATCTGATCATCAAGCTAACGATGTAGTCAGGACTTTGGATGACATTCAAAGCGACATGGACAATTATTCCACCGAAATATGGCGCCTTGAAGCCCGAATTCTGTCGTTAAATGTCAAACGCAACTTTCTCGAGCATTTTGCTAAACCAGTCTGTGATTCAGTTCTAGCACCCATAAGAAAGCTACACAGTGAAATACTATATGAGATATTCACTCACTGTGGTTCGTACGGCAACACTATTGCTTGGAAAGAGTCTTTTGATATGTCAAGGCAACCCGCATGGGCTGTGAGTAGTACGTGCTCAAGATGGAGAGGTATAGCGCTTTCTTGTAAGCCACTCTGGTCCAATATTTGCCTTGATCTACAAGATTCCCGTTCGATTACCTCCGAAGCAGAAACGTTTGCTATTTTCGCATTAGATAGATGTCTTCATCTGTCCCATCCTCGTCCACTGACCCTAAAGACAGTTAGTCTTCGGTTTGACGTGACGCAGACTGGGATGTCTTTAGTACGGTCTCTGATTCTACATGCTGATAGATGGCAAGATTTCACCGTCGTCAACAATGAATCCCAAGCACAGATTCTACCTTCTGACACCTGGTCGTCGATCCAACTCCCCGCTCTACAAATACTCAGTATCAAAACCTCTCATACCACGTTGGGCCTACAAGCATTTGAGCGTGCGCCGAAGCTTCGACATTTCACACTGATAGGAATATTACCGGACCCTCTGGTTCCATTCCCATGGAGCCAACTCACGAGCATCGATTTCCAGTTTTTCCATGGGCCTGTATTCGCTGCACTTGATGCATGTAGCAACCTCGAATCTCTGACCATCTCCGCAAATCATTACCAACGTATTTCTCCTTCCGCAGGCTCAGCTTCACTGCCCATCAACCTGCCCAGTCTGCGATATTTGGAGATCGCCGCAGAAGGGGATGTGACCACGGTAGACTATGACAGCCTCTCATTGATTTTCACCTCCCTCACTCTTCCCTCCCTCACTGAGCTTATGATCCACAACTATGGCGATGAGCGATTCATTGGCAAATGGCCGCAGCGCGATTTTGAAACA
Source organism: Rhodocollybia butyracea (assembly GCA_015501585.1). Lineage (NCBI taxonomy): Eukaryota > Fungi > Basidiomycota > Agaricomycetes > Agaricales > Omphalotaceae > Rhodocollybia > Rhodocollybia butyracea. Next base: position 139,720 of record JADNRY010000129.1, on the reverse strand, counting down.
TTTGTTCGTCGCTCACAGTGTGAGATCACTTCGCTAAATCTGGACGAGATGCCCTTATCAGATACCCAGGCACTCAGTTTGCTTGGGGCTCTGCCTACTATCTGCACATTGATAATCGAAGACTCGCGCCTGATGCTGAAGGACACCAATCAGTTGACGATTACGTCAACGCTGGTTAAAGCTCTTGGTGTCTTCAATGGGACCCGGAGTCTGTTTGAGGCTCGACACGTAGAAGTGCTGCTTCCAAACCTTGAAAATCTGGTATTGCGGTCTCTAAGCATCCAACCCAACGCTTCCACTGGTATGCTGGATGATAAAATTCTCGCAGACATGATCAAATCCCGATGGGTACCTGATACGACATTCGCCTCAATATCCAAAGTGAAGTGTTTAAAATCTTGTTTTATCACATACCTGTCCGCCGGACGGGAGATGGATAGTTCAGCTGAGGAAAGTCTGGAATGCTTGGTAGATGGTGGACTAGGATTTTCGTGGAAGCAGTAACAATGTAGCTGGGAGAATAGTATTTCAGAGTTGACATCTTTTTAAATAGTATGCTCTCGTTGAAGAAACATATATATCCACAACCCACGTTACTCCTACGTCTTTGGTTTCCAATGGACCCTTCCACCAGCCCTGCACCTGCTGGTACCCAAGTCGTGTAACTGCTAAGGTATCAGGTTGGTATTTAAGGGCAATTTTTGCGGCGCCATCGAGGAGGCGCTGCAGATTTTCGGAAGGCATTGTAATCAACCATTATGTTGATATTCCGCTCCTTGTATGACACCCTCCTCATGAAACATGCTCCATGACCTCGGCTCCATACGCTACTTTATTCAAGGGTGATCGAACAGTATAATATGGTATAGAAGGAGTAGTGCTTCGTCTCAAGATCCTGATGGTACTACATATCTGTATTAGTACGAGCTCGTTTGGACGCGATTACTGTTGCTAGAAATATGCAGAATGAAGATCTCGATCTCTCCAGAATCTCATTGGGAAGTTTACGACTCGAGCAACTCTCCAGTTTTGAACGGTTTAAACAGTTGGGATGTTGATGTCGATCTGGAGGTTTTGCATGATAGAGATCACACTTTTTGTTTATACGGGCCAAGTCCAAGCATGAATGCTATGGTGTCGGCCGGCTGAGTTGCTGTATTAACATTTAAACTGCGACTGTGGACATCTTTTCGTGAGTCGATGAACATCTTTTGCCTTTCGCCTAGGAAAGTTCTCTTATCGCAGCAAGCTCTGCTCAACCGAAAGGGGGCCAGTTCCAAGCTCGGTTTCAAAAGGCAACAGAGCATAACTCAGCCACAGTGACTCCACATACGTGCCCGGTGTAGGGAGACTGGTATCGTCAGCTGGCTACAGTTCAGCTAAAAGGAGGAACCACTTGATTTCGGCGCATGAGAATTGCGCGGGGCGCTAATGAGTAATTCATGCTTAACTTATACAGAATGCGGGCGTTCAAATATTTTCTCGTCACAAAACCCTCCTCTGAAGTACAGAGTCCCCCGGGGGATCTTTCCACTTTTCTTTAAAAAAACGCTCGTTCTGTTACGTCGCTCATCAGCCAGCAGATTTGGTTCTGTACCTTTTGCTGTAGGATTAAGATTTTTGCTCTTGATTCTCGATATACAAACGGAAACTTTATGTGTTTCTGGTTGATATTTTTTTTAAAAAAATCCTATTGCAATCGCGAAGGTCAGATATCATTTACTGGGTGTTTCGAGAGAGGCGATTAATGTTCAAGGTGTGTAGAATGGGGCCAGTGACCTTGACATACAAAAACTTCCAGAATAATCCCGAAGTCCTGCTTCAGTTCGCAAAAATTGGATCAGGTAAGAGGCTTGTGAGACCTATTCTGAATATCTGACAAGTGCGAGGTTAGACTTAAAGTACTTCGATGGTTGTGTTGGGTCTTTGCTAAAAGACGACATACTACTAACGTCACCAAACGTGAACTACTTGTATGCACCTCCTCTAAACATGTGTCGAGTACGGCTTCGGCGAGAAAGACATTTTGGGCAAGATGACCCATTATACTACCCTCAGCCGTTTTCGTGGTCTACCCCACATCTAGCCCTTATCCTTACACCTCAAGTTGATCTCCGAAACAAGTTCTATCCAGCCTGGCTTGTTCCAAGGAATGAACACTTCATCAAAAAGGACACTTCTAGCCCCCGCATTGATCTGGGTGTGGTGAAAGAGGACTTGGCTGAGTCGATAAAACCCATGGCTAAAAATGTACTCGATAACATACGTGACGATAGTAGGACAGATAAATTTGTTGCTGAAGGAGCATGGGCTTTGCAGCTAGAGCTGAATCATTTGGACATACCAGCAACACTAGAACAGTGTATGCTGCGTATAAGAGTCATTCAGCGTCATGTACTGGAATTAGATGCCCGACTTCGCTGGCTAAGCAATCAGTGGAAGACCAGAGTACTTGATGCCAAGCAGCGCAAAAAGGTACACGCAGTGCAGGATTTGATGGGTGCATTCGTAGAAAAAGCCGAAGATGCAGATGTACTTTTCCATGCGGGTGTCCCTCTCTGGTTGGTTCGTGCTTTGGCTGACTGTCCCAACCCACGGGTGGATAAGCTGGCAAATGTAATTCTGGAAGACCCGTCTCAGAGGATCAAGTTACACACAGGGTATTTCCTGAATTGTGCTGACGAGGAGCCGTCCAACGAGATAATCTACATTGGGTTAGCCAACAAAACCGAACGATACAGTGCAATGGCGAGGTACATGAAGTCACATTTCCGAACTCCATCCCTTTTTGGTCTATCAGAGCCTTCTCCCAAAGGATCTTCAGATAGAGGGGCACAATGGCGTAGTACTGGAGTCTCAGAGAAGGTTGTAGCTCAGCGCTCTACTCGTATGTCCAATAGTGTATATTTTCAGTAGCGAATCTGATGTTCGACCTTTTTTAGTGTTGAAACGAAAACTGGACTACAAACCAACAAAGGCCATTGCGAAAAGTTCGTTGGGAGTAACGTTCATGGCTCCCACAAGTCCTCTTATGCCCAAAGCCGTAGCAGCTTGGGCCAAGGCACTCAGTGTACTCGCCTCTCGAAATTCGGTGCCTCCACGGGATAATGTTATTGATGGAGGTTTTGTCGTTCCCCCTCCTCGTTGCATTGTATCACCAGCGCAAGAACATATCGTTGCAACCTTGTTCAAGTCGTGGCTGAGGGTCCGTGATGCTGTTCTCAGCAGGCTACGTAGTCCCCAGGCGCAGCCAGTCAAGCTCTCGAATAAATGCTGGAGGAGCCTCCTCGATGTCAGTGGTGGACTCCACACAGGTGCAAAATCAACGACAAGGAGTGGTACACGGCACGGTGAAATGCGGGACGTACTGGAGCACTCATTCGGGATGGATAAGGCTAGCTCGTTCATGGATGCTCCTATATATTGGGCGGGCGAATTGATCACGAGTGTTGGACTACCAGATGCCGAGATAGCGAAGGCGATTGTGTGGGAACTGTGCGAGTTCAATTTCCGACATGAGCTTGAAGCCCTGGATGGGATTCTAGATGGCAGCGGGATGACCTGGACCGACCGACATGCGTTACTGAATCAGTGTTGGGTAGGTTTGGGGAATAAGGTGGACGTCGTCACAGAAGCAAACAAAGGGCTGGGGGCAACCTGTGTGATGGATAGGCTGCCGTTCCTCCAGATCCTTCACAAGGTGATGAGAACTTGGCAGGGTGTAAAGCCTGTAGAGCTACTGGATCAATTTCCGGAGGAAAGTTCAGCGCATAACCATCGAGGACATGTGGAGCGTATAGAATTTAACTTAGCGATGTTCTACTGCGAGTCGTTCCTGAACGTGTATGGTAGAGCAGCGTCGATACCACATCATCTATAACTGTCTTTTTAATACTCGAAGTCTCTTGATGTTGTATTGACATGGCGGCGATAAAGTAAAGCGCTCATATCTGCATCTGCAAGTCATCAGATTTATATCAATATTTAGTAGGCAGTATGCATTTGGTGAAATACCTACCTCCTCCTTCTGCTCACCCCGAGAATAGCCACCCGTTATTCTCGCTATCGTGCAGTTGATGAGGAATCTCATTGCCCACGTCAATCAGGACTCGATCAACAGATCTCCTGATATATCTTCTTCGTCCCCGAGCCACACGAACGCTACACTCTTAGGTGCGATCATACAGTCGCCGTTGGAAGGACGCATACTCGGCACGGTTCAAGATTTGACCGCCGGTTCGAAGCAAGCCACGCTTGGAAAAGTTGGCATTAACTGTACATGTATGATGATCTGCCTCTAATCTACAACTTCGGTTGTTCAGCTTTCCGCAGCCATACACCAAGACACGAAGCTGAGCGCATGGATAGAAGTAATTCGCTGCTGGATGATGATAGTTCCGTATTCATCTCATCCCGAAGACACCGATGAGGTGGGAGACCCCAACCTCAGTGAGAAGTAATCGTAGAGAACATGAGTGAATACAACTGAGTAGCTACGTACATGCATGAAAGGCTATATACTGACGGCGAACTCCGGCCCGGAACGCCACGATCCCCTACTCCACCGACTGGTCATCGACCTATCCCTCCGGTAGTCACTAGTCATGTATTCATGGTTCGAGTTTCCTGAAGATCCCGATTACCTATGCAACGCTAATGAACTGTTGGCCTATAATCGCCACTGCGCCTGTGCCCGAGGTTAGTGAGGTATGAAATAGTATGGAATCCGCCAATACTTAATCGACGGGCCTTTGTTTGAAACGAAATATATCATGTGGCATCAAGCTGCAATTAATAGGCGACGATTTCGAAGGCGAGACAGTCTGTGTATACAACTGAGAGACTGGTATAATGATACGGACCGATATAATGATACAGACCGATATAGAACTCTTGAAACTCTTCTTCCTTGACAATGAAAGTAAACCCTTCATCACCCCCAACGAGACCCAACGGCAGCAGTAGTTTCACCGAGTCCATTCCCATTCAACCGACTTCAACTTCGCCAACCTCGCGGCATGAGAGGACAATGAGTCTGGGCCAGGATTCTACGCATCGTAACTTGCGCTTTCGAGTCAATTGTACCGTTCTTTTTACTTGAACAAGGCTCTGAGGTTTTAATGAGACTGCGCCGGGTTTCCTTCTCTGGAACGCAATTGCGTCATTCCTCTATATCTCTAGTCTGCATGAGGTACTTGGGCTCGAGCCGTTATGCATTTGATCTAGGTCGATTCCATAAGCATGGCTCCATAGTTTTCTGGCCATTTCGAGTTGATCCTTCTGGGACAGATATGAATAGACGCTCGGCGCTAATCTCAGATTGTGACCCTAACCCTAAGGTTCACTCATCTTTTTTTCCTCCTTCCAATAAAATGTCGCGCGCAACGCTATGGTCAACCGCGGATATGGATGAAGACTTGGCCGAGGCTGTTGACGTTCAGCTCTCGATGTATGCCCAACAAGGCCAAAATTCAGCAGTTTATGACCAGCTCGGAGCGCAGATGGAACAACTCGAGCCTTTTCTGGCTATTCAACAACATATGGCGGCCCTAGCTGCTGTTCCAGATGTCGTCAAAAGTGTAGGTAACAATGTTGCCTTACATGAAATAATCTAATGATTATTTGGAGACAGTTTATCGTGTCTTTCCAGCAAGCAATACTTAATCATGATTTGCCTTCAATCACGATGTTCTACACAACAACGTTCCCAAAGCTTACCGAGAAATTCTACGCGCGTACGGAATGGCCGGAACCAGAAATAATTGCACCGTTGTTGTCTTCGAATGAAGCAACTGAAGACCAAATCCATATTTTCCTTGTCCTTTACCGCGATCTGTATTACCGCCACGTCTACTCTCGTCTTCATCCGAATATTGATGATCGTTTTCACTCTTATGAAAACTCTTGCGAGCTGTTCAACTATCTACTCAATTCTCCCAGTTCAGCGGATGACGAATCCGATGAACCTGCCCCAGTAGATTTAGTACTTCCAGAGCAGTGGTTATGGGATATCATCGACGAGTTCATCTACCAGTTTCAGGTCTTCTGCTCCTGGCGCTCGAAGGTCAAGTCCAAGACAGATGATGAGATCTTGATGCTCGCGGACGGAACAGGTGTATGGTCCTCGTACTCTGTCCTCAACGTGCTTTATTCGCTTATTCAAAAATCTAAAATCAATGAGTACATCATTGCTCTCAAGGAAGAACAGGGTAAGGGAGGAGCTAGAACTGCAGAGGAAATTGCGTAAGTTCCCAATACACGACTAGTTTTCTCTGCTAATAATCTTGTACAGAGAATCCATTTCTCCCTACACCGCCCTCCCGCTGTACCGTTCTCTGGGATACTTCTCCGTCCTCGGTCTTCTTCGTGTCCACGTCCTTCTTGGTGACTTTACCCTCGCCCTCAAAGTCATGGACCAAGTTGGCGAATTTCTCCTCGGTGGGTCCAGCTTTGGCGCCAAAGCTAACAAACCATCCATTACCGCCCTCCCTACGCTTCCAGCCACCCATATATCAACGCATTACTATGTGGGATTTTGCTACATGATGCTTAGACGATACCCAGACGCTATTCGTACTTTTGTCACCGTCTTGAACTTTTTCCAGCGAATGCAGCGTATGCGGGGATACGGTGGATACGAGCGAAAGGACCAGTATGACCAGATCGCTAAAACTGCCGATCGAACACTGGCGTTGTACGCCATGTGTCACTCTCTCGTCCTGCCCGGGTCACCATTCACTAGACTTGACGATAACATCACCAACACGGCAAAGGAGAGGTATGGTGAACAGATGGGTAGGATGAGCAGGGGCGGAGGGGATACCCTTGGTGCTTTCGAGGAGCTCTTCCTTTACGCTTGTCCCAAATTCATCAACGCCAACTCACCTCCGTACCACGATCCGGAGACCATCGGGTTAATGCTCAGCGCTGAAACTGCTGACTCCGGAGAAGGTTAGTTTCTCCTTTATTCACTGTCTATGAATGCTAACTGCATTGAACAGGTGCTCTAGCATCAGATCCTACTCAGCGCCACCTCCGGCTCTTCCTCTCCTCTGCCGCGGCGCAATCTCCTCTTCCTACTTTACGTTCATTCCTCCACCTCTACACTTCGCTCACTACCGAGAAGCTCAGTTCGTTCTTGGATTTGGCTAAGCTCAGCGAGTCAAACAGGGAAGAGACCGCTGAGGATTTGGAAGCGGAAGAGGCCATCCAGGAGATGATGGTACTCAAGCAGAACAGCAGGAGCGTGAGTCGGGTGGTTCCTGTACGTTCCTTCAGCTGGTTTTTTGCGTTCCCCGCCCCTGATGTGATTCATTCTTTGTAGGCTCAAGGAATCACGGACAAAGGGAAGGAGGCTTCTTCAGCAGTTGCAGCTGCTAAGGGAAGCTTACTGGAGGGAGAGATGATCTCGACCAGCGACCTAAATTTTGTTATCGATGATGTATGTGTTCTCTCCTACCTTTTTTTCACTGCTTATATCTTTTTTGCCCAGAACACGATTCACATTGCCGAAAGCACTGTCGGAAGGCGTTACGCAGGGTGGTTCATAAAAAATACTGAGCGCTCGCAGCGGGTTTTGGATGAGATTCGGGCGTCCCCTCTTCCCAAGCCTAAACCGGCTACCGTTGCCGCACCGCCGCCTGAAGCTCAAAAGAAGCCCAAGACTGTAGCCTGGGGCGGCGCAAGGGCTTGAGATCTTTAGTTGAATACATTGTGTTGGATTTACGAATGATTATATTCAGTACGCGAATCGGGATACACCCACCGTTGAGAGTAAGTACTTACGAACAATATATGACAAAGGTATGATACGAAGTTACAGTTGCAGGCCAAGACGAGGATTCTAAGAGAATGGAAAAGGTGAGGGAGGAGATATAATGCTACAGAAATGGTGGGTTGAGCCCAGAAAAAGATAAGCACGAAATCCAACAACTTATTGTCATGATATGCCTAGTTTGTGAAAGACTTCGTTCAGTGTGCTAAATGGCACTGGTTTGACCAAGCTATGAAGAAAGTGGTCAGAAGATGACGGCACTGACGTGACGAAAAACGTACTATCCATCAACCCCTGCATCGAACGCCCTTCGCTTGTCGTCCAAAGACGACATACCAGTCAAAGCGAGAATTCGGCAACGTTGTTTCCCTCTATAGCTAGTCTCGATCTTCCGTATTTCTGCTGTGGCACCAATACCATCCAGCACGGGCATCGAAAGGTCTAGGAGAACGATACTGTGAATGTGATTAGCAAGTCCTTGTAAAAGTCGTTTGATACGACGCACTCGAATGGTCCATCGTTCGTGTAGACATTGACCCCATCTCGACCATCAACGGCATCCCGGAAATCGTAGCCTTTCTTAGTCAACCACTTGACACTGAAAACATACATGATTTACTGTGAATCATACGCTGGTTTAGAGCACTTACATGAGCGTTCGAAGTATTAAATTGTCTTCGATGACCAGCACCCTGAATTTTGGTGCTTTCGTTTCAATAGATCCAATCGACGACTTCAGAAGGGTCCCGCCTGAGTCCAAGGTGATAGTTGGTTCATTGTTATCGGGATCTGGAGTTGCAGGCTTCTCTTCCGGAACACTTGAAGAAGCCAGTGTCCATGAAGAGAATGTGGTTGGATGTACCGTTGTGCTTCGAGGACTCATGGATGGTCGGGGTGTACCACGGCGCGAGTCTTCAGAGTATCGGCGAGGATATGTGAGATTAGCAGCTAACAATGCTGCAGACGATTGTTGGATAACTCGCTGTTCCTCCTTTGTAGAAGCGTCTCCGTTTTGGGCTCCAATCTTCAGAGCATGTAAACACAGACGAAGTGCAGATCGTATGCGTGACGGTCCCCCGGGTTTGTAGATGATGCGACAAAAGCCGCCGATGAGTTCATATTCATGAGCAACAGACAATATAATGGGGTTGCCTCTTGACGCTGATAGAACGATGAAAGGACGACTCGTGTCGCGTCTACTAGTTGCCTCCACAACCAATTTGACATCTTCGTTGAGCACGACGATGTTTCCTAGCTCATTTTCGTCCTCCTGTATTTCTAGACCCCACCAGGTCGTCATATATGTTTTGAGAACAGAATGAAGAAGCTGGATTCCTCGATGGTCGCTTTCGAATCCAACAAGGGATACTGATGGCGGAGGATGGAAGTCGTCTAGTTTCAGAGCTCCCATCTCCGGATTTTCGCCAGTTTCAGCGACTTCAGTCAAGAACGTGACCTTGATTTCTGTTCCGACATTCTCTTCGCTCCAAACGTCAACTTTGCCTCCAACACTATCAGAAGTTACGATGCTGTTTACAATGGCAAGACCCAAACCAGTCCCTGTTTGCAACGGATTTTCTTGCGAAAAAGGATGGAAGAGTTGGTTCTGTGACGACTGTTAGCAAAGCTATGTTCAAAATATGTAAACCTACATGCCTTCAGGAAATTTTGGCTAATACCCTGTTAGAGTAATATTAGCGGCGGGTTGTCAAGTGCTGTAACTTGATTATACCTTTCCTGTATCATGCACCGACAACTCTATCTTAATCTTATTGGGAGGATCTCCTTCTGCCAGCGGTAGCTGCCTCAACACAACGTGAACAAATCCATCCGAGGTGAACTTCAGACTGTTGCCAAAGACGTTCATTAGGACTCTCCTAATTCCGCCCTTCTCACACCTGAGCAACCAGCCCTAAAGTTATCAAAGGAGGTAAGGAACATAAACCGGGCCAGATTTCATGACATACCTCTCGGCGATCGCCAATGTCAATGACGGCCTCAACATGCTTTCTGAATTTATTCTCATCCTCTGCGGGGGGCGAATACACACTACCGATCCCTGTATCCTCCATGGTAGCGGTGCGCGCGCGGTGTCCTATCCAACATCCGTCGACAGCCTCTTCAATTAATTCCATTAAATCGACTCTGTGATCGCGATGGTAAGTTGTCAACGTCTAGAATTCTAACAAGATTCGCAAAACTTACTTAGTGGGGATGATAACGTTCTCTACACCACCGGCTTTCGAATTACCACTCAACTTGGTGAAATCAAGAACATGATTAACAGTTTCGACTAAAGAAGTCCCGCAAGCTTTGACTGTCTGCAAGAACGATTCTTGGGCATGGTTCAAGTCCGATTCGCCGAGGAGTTCCGCAGCAGCCAGGATCTAGCGTAGAAGTTAGTAACTAAAGTTTAGATGATAATGAACAACTCACCCCGTGCAGGGGTGTGCGAAGTTCATGAGATATGCTGTAGAGATGAAAATATGAGTATGTTGAATACGAGTGCAAATTAAACAGTACTTTGAAATGAACAAGCTCTTTGCCTTGTCGGCAAGCAGCATCCTCCGTTTGAGCACCGCAGATAGAATGATGACACCTTGAAGGAGGAATATAATGAGATTGGGAACGCTCCATTTGTATGAAATGCCTACCAATCGCTCGAAGATAGGACAACTCATGCCCTTCGAGCTGCCACAAACAATAAGTGCCAATCATTATTAACCAAAATGCCAACTCACGAATCGCTTAGTATGATCAGAGACATTGTATGCACAAAGAAGGGCGAATGGTCTCTTGTCAATGTTGAAAATCGGAACGGCTGCGAGCATAAGTTACACGATATGAACAAACAGACGACACTCACTCAGCGCGTATTGAATTCTCGTAGTCGGTAGGAATAGCCTTATGCTTGGAGGCACAATCCCTTCACTAACTCTTCCATCCGGATACTTCGCAAAGAACGCATTCAGCTTGGCGTATTCCTCCGCAGTCAAACTCTTCGTTGTTGTCTCAGTGACATCGGGATCACCGTGATGCATAACCACATTGATAGTACTTTCACCGGACATATTCTCAAGTACTTCGCAATGGGACACATCCATGACGATGACGCCTTCGACGTCGAGTGTGCGTTGGACAAGTTTCGCTGCTCGGTCGTAGACCCGGTCCATTGAGGAGGTCATTGAAAGGTTGGGGCTAGCGTTAGTAGATTGAGCTGAATGGCCATCAGTAATCCCATTTTCTAGGGACTGTTGACTAGGATGTTCCATGTCTATTTCCAAGCACTCTCGGCTGAACTGCTCCATCTGAGAAGAGGGTCAAAAGAGGGTCAATACCTACACAACGATTACAGATAAAGCACCAACCGAATTCTGAATACGATCACGGATTCTGAGTTGGATCTATCAACGAGAGCATTAGTAACAACATGCGAAGAAAAGCAGCAAGAGATAACTGACCTTGTCCCTCCATAGCTCCATCTCCCGCATCGCAATCGCTGCAAACTCCTTGAGTGTATGCCGATGCCTTGGAGTGAATTCATCTCGACGAGTATCATCGATAACAGCAAGGCTGGACGCATTCAACAAAAGAAGTTGATTGAGAGAAGGAAAACCATATACCTTCCAATGTTATGGCCATCCTGAGTACGAAGAGGCGCGCCGGCATAAAATCGAATGTGGGGTGAGTTCACGACGTGCGGCTGAAAGCACGGACATGGTCAGTCAATTGTATGAATCAAAACTTGTCCCTTCATACGTTGTTAGCAAACCTCCAGTCCTGGAGAGTGTCCAAAATGACCATTGGCTCGTCGTCACTAAAAAGACAAAAAATTAGACACATCGACCAGCGCAGCACGATTTCAAGCCCGCCTACCGTTGTAAAATGGCATGGCCACAAAACGAATGCAGCCGAGCACAGGAATCCACTTTGAGTCCCCCTGGAAGAAGACAAAAAGATTGAATACCCAATGAATTTTCACAATAATTAGCATATTGGACTCACATTCCGACTTAAACCACTGCTCATTCCCATCCAATAAACTGATGAACACACCCTTGGTGTTGAAGACTAGCTTCGCTAGGTGGGCAATCCGGTCAAAGTTGAGATCAGAGCCGGTGTGCCAGATGTTGAATCTATACCGAGGAAGAGGCAATGAGCATCAACCACTACTTGTAAGATGCGAAGTAACTCACTTATACAACGCTCTTCTCCTCTCCATCTCATCAGGAGGAATCGGTGCGGCAAGGTACCCGAGTTCTTTGAACATGTATTCCTCTTTCGCAGCTCGCATCGAGGGACTCTGACCAACGTTAATCAGGGCGCCCATGGCTTCGACTGTCGCGGTAGAGGTCGAAGTCGACATTGGCCCAGAGGCGATATTGGCGTCGGGGGGAGAAGAAGTAATATTAGCCGTAGAGTCGGGAGTGGTGGTTTTAAATTGACGCTCTTGCGGTTCTTCTTCGGACGATACGGAAGATTGACGAAGACTCTGACTATTCGACATCGACGCCGACAATGAAGAATCGGTGTCCTCCAGCGTCTCAGTAACCCTTTCCGCATCCCCTCCACTGGCCCTTCGTATTAACCCTTCTCTTCCACCCAGCTCCATTACAACCTCGCTTTTCTCCGCCTCACTCAGCGATGGTAGAACCTGCGGAGGCATGCCCACTCCCGTACCCATACTCCCACCCATAGCCAAAGTTCCCGCAAGAATCGCATTACTCCCGCTCCCAACAGGTAACGGGGCGCTAATCTGCCTCATAAGGGATGCTCTTCGATGGATGCCAGGACTGGAAATGTTGGTGTCCAAACCAGATGTAGGTAGATCAGGGTGAATATGAGCGTAGGGGTTGGGATTAGGAGGGAAGCGTGACTGAGGAGGAGTCGATGTGGATGAGTTAATGTCAGCAGAGGATGATAAGGGCATAGCTGTAGCAGGTGCAGTCATGGCCCCAGTCAGATGAGGATGCATAGCTGCATATGCGTGTGGGTAGGGGAAAGAGTATGAGGTGAGAAGGGGCGCTGGGTTGGTTCGGATGGAGGTTGAGCTAGTGGTGATGGTTGGAGGTACGGTCGTGGCCGGTATGGACATAGATGAAGAGCCACTGGGATGAGAGATTGGTTCCGGAGATGAAACAAGCTTTGCTTGGTCAACGTATTCAGTGGGATCTGCCAGCTCTCCTTGGATATGGTCGGGCATTGCTAATCGTGCTTGCGATGACGACGAGGCAACTGAGAATTCCCTTCCCCTCGTGAAATAATCATCATGGCCCTCCGTCTTCCTTATTTCAGGAGATTGTCTCTTTGGCGTTTTTCCCTTCGGTTGAGCCTCCTTCTCATACATCCCACCAATCCCAGAATACACCGAACTCGAATTGAACTCTCCCAGCGTGGGTATCGTCCCCTCCCAAAACTTTTTGAGTTCCTGCGATATGCGTATTCGTCTCCTCGTTCCCCCGGGAGTAGTCATAATATCGTTCGTGAACTCGGGGCTAGGACCACCGCTATCATGAAAAGCTTTATTACCAGCTGCCTCATCGTCTTCAAAGGCGGCAAGTTTTTTAAGATCTGTATTCGAGCTCTGCGAATGCATCCTCTCAATCACTTCATCATCGATCAACACTCCATCGCTCATACTCCCGTCTTCACCCCTAACCACAACTGCTTCGCTGATATTATCTATATCATCTGGAACTGTCCCCGGGACTGTTACAACAAGCTTTGCATCCCTTGCAACTCTTCCGGAAGAACTGTCAACGATCACAGCAGCCCTCATCGGATCCGTCAACTCGTGCTCCGGACTTGGAAGAGCGAGAGGAGAGATGTTAACGTGGGTTCCGGCAAGACGGAGGGTAGCGGCGTTGATTGCGGGTGCGTGAGGGAAGTCGGGATATCTAAAGTCGCGAGCTGGACGGGAGGAAGAGGATGAAGTGGCATAGTGCGTCTTTGGTGGGTACGACGAGGTGGCACTAGAACTCGATCCATTGTGATGTGTTGCATTGGCATTATGGTTTGGATGAAATTGGGCCGGAAGATGATACGGTGTAAAACTCCCGGCTGTGGCAGTCGCTGGATATCCACCTGTTATTGAGGCTTGGGAAGAGGGAGACGATTTCGAGAGTGAAAGCGGAAGGGGTGGGGTCGGACGGGGTGCAGGTGCGGCTGATTCTGAGGGAGTGACGTATTTGCTGTAATAAGGAAATGAGGAAGCGCAGCCGTAACAAAATGTGCCGAACTTACCTTGTATACCTGACTTCATCATGATGCGAATTCGAATATAGTGCGTTACTCTGTAACGCGACGTTGTGGGGGGATACAATAGGCGAAGGGTCTAGTCCCAAGCCCAGACTAGGTAGATTGAGAAATAAGCCACCTTTGGCTTTTTGCGAAGAGTTCGGGGGCTCGACAGCAGCACTAGAGGTGCCAGCGCTGTGGCTTAATCCAAGTGGCACAGAGGATATATGTTTTCGTGAGTTACTCAAAGATGAGGAAGTGGAAAATGAATTGCGCATCCGATGAGTGGGGACAGATTTAAGATATGGCGAATTTCTGTCCGTCGTTGTCCTTAAGCTTGCCTGATCTATTTCAGCAGAGTCAATTTCGCCTGAACCTGTATTCACGGCCAATGCAATATTTGTCGACGCCATATCCACTGGCATCGCTCCGAGCATCCGCATCGAAGGCGAGCCACCTGCGGGAGGATTGGGAGTCTTGTGTGGATCCCATCTGCCTGACGCATACGCCGACATGAACACTGACCAGTCATAAGCTGTTGATTGTTTGTACATGCTCATTGCTGACGTTGATTGTGTTAGTGACGATAATGTCGAAGACGATGACACGATTTCTGGCGAATCTTTGTATAACATAGGCGTGTCATACATCGAACCTGTATTGCTGGTGCTCGTTGCAAGCCCTAAGCCCATCGCCGGTTCAAATGGCGTTGTGGGGAGTGAATTTGTACTATCCGACGCAGCATCGTCTTCATTCAGCGTCTGCATATTGGAGTTATTTGGTGCCAAAAAGTGAAGCTGTTTCCTGTCGGAACTCTGGAGCGAAGGCAATAAAGCAACATCTTCTTTCGCAGGAGCTGTCGCTGGTCGCGATGATTTTCGAGGTGGGCGTTTGGAAGGTGCATGTACAGGCTTGGAATTCGTGGACATCGTTGTGGTCAATGAGAACGAAGAGGATGAGGGAGTTGGGGATGAAGAGAGTAGCGAATTAGAAGCAGGTATTGCTGTAACCGTTGTAGTTGATGTAGAAGAGCAGGGACCATCAGAGCCTAATCTCGCCAAGTTCGTAGATGACGAGACAACTCGTTACAGCCTGAAAAATGAAACTGAGTTGTGTGCTCCACTGTAGACGTCATCTCGTAATTTAGACGCCCACGTTGATAATTATTATTTCAATCAATTTGCAAACTCTCTTGTTCAACTTGCTCTTCAACGTTCAACGTTCAGCCTGCGACAAAGATCTGAGGCTCAACATCTTCGTCGTCACTGTAGCTTGGCTGTGCTGGAACGCCAGCATATGCTCAGCGAAGCAACAATCATCCCTGGACCCTTGTGTCGGTTTGTTCCGTGACAACAGGACTCAGCCAGAAGATCTGACCTCTCTGCATGAAGTTAGGTCTCTATGTTTCTCTCTCGAGTCAGACAAGCACGGCTCTCCTACTACACATAGGCTGCAGTAGAAATCGCAAGCCTTTGAACGACCCTACACGAACAATGTATTACAGCTTAACAGCTGCTCCCTATACAGCAGGAGGATACATGACTGGGTACATGTGATACTGGGAAGGATTTCGGAAATACTGTAGTGACCCCAAGCAATTTTGACTCCAAGCGCTCTTCATCTGTAACTACCGACGTGCTTGTTTTCAACATTGTCACCTTCAATATCCAAGGAGGCCATCACTGCCTTCGACTTCAGAGGCTCAGAGGCTGGGCGTCGGACCGTGACAGCATCTAGGGATCAAGAAGCTATTTTTGTAGACTCAAGTACACACTGCCACACTGGGATGTTCCGATGATCTACTCAACCCAACTAAGGCCCAACTAGGACCCACGATAGGGTAAATTGGAATGAAAGAATTCTGTCTGTCCAAAGTCTAGAGGTACATGTGAAAGGATAATTTTTTGACATACATAACGGACGAGGTCAGTAAGAACTCATTCTCCGTTGCAAGTTCCGAGCTGAAAATAGTTATTTCGTTCAGAATCCATTTGTACTCTAGTGACTACACTCATACTGCAAGGGTTGCGGAAGGCAAAGACCGAATGAAAATCCCACTGTGGGCTTTGGCTACCTTGAAGGAATGAACATGAAGTTTGAACTACGACAGAATGTCAAGCGTGATACAGACAAATCTTCCAAGGGAAATGGATTGTGGGAGGGTCAAAAGAGAGAGACAGGCACTTTAATTTCGGCAGAGAAAGATGCTCAGGTGCAGGACGGGTGTCTTTCGAACGTTCCGTACTCTAATACCGAAAACACAGCCTCACTTCCACAGAGTTAGTTGGACTCATTTAGAGCTACTCTCGAGTCATTGCGCACCAACTCAACGGCCACTTATCTGATGATGCTAATCTGTATGGGTCGGGTTGGGAAAAGATATCCGGTATTAACACGCGTGTGTCCAAAAACGCATTTACTGTTGAACTCCTTCCAAAGTTGCCAGAGGATCATGCCTTATCATGCTCGCCATGTTGACGTCTGAAGATGTACCTTGAATTCCGTACGTGGTGTACATCTTTGTCGCATAATGAGAACAACATTGGACTGACCTAAGTTTGTTTCGATTTTCACACCTCCTTTCCCTTGAGGCTTCTTGTGGTTCTCGTGTGAGCTGCCATAAATACAGTTCTTCCGCTCGAGCCGGATAATCTGGCTACTAAAGTTATATTATTCGACGGCGAGTTGGCCCCGGTTGACTCAGTACTCTCCTCATATCGGTACGCTACAAGCGAACTCTGGTGTATAAAAGCCTGAAAAGAAAACCTTCATGCATTACGCTAATTTCTCCAACTAAAATGACGATATTGGGATTCGCCGTACTCGCTATCCTGCTGCCTTTCGCAGTAGCATCCCCTTCTCCTCACATCCATTCCCGGAATAACAACGACGTCCCCATCATCGATCTAGGATATGCAAAGTATCAGGGTGTCTTTGACTCGCTTAACAATGTCACCAGTTATCTTGGTATGCGGTATGCGGCCCCACCTACTGGTTAGTGCTTTCTATGAACCACGACCAGCTGCTAATAGACACATCCGCAGGTGAATTGCGTTTCAGAGCACCTCAAGCTCCCGCAAACGACGATGGTGTTGTCCAGCAAGCTAACGCGAACCCTATACCGTGTTTCCAAGCAGTTATGGGGACAGCTCCCACCAACCCTCTTGAGGCAATCAACAAAAGACAGTCGGTAATGGAAATGGAAACTGAGGACTGCTTGTTCTTGAAGTGATTTTTACTCATCTGTTGCGCATGATGTATCCATTGACACGTTCTCAAGTACTTACTTCCCTGGAGATACAGTTCCGACTGAACCTTTGCCAGTTCTGGTCTGGATTCACGGCGGAGGGTAAAACTACTAAATTCTGTCTGATTTGCTAAAGTTAAACTTCTTTCTGCAGTTACACTGAAGGCGACGCCCTTATGTTTAACGGTTCCGACCTCATGACCGAGGCCCACAACGAAATAGTGCTGGTTATTATACAATACAGACTAGGACTTTTTGGTTCGTCTTGAGGACCTCTTTTTACTCTCCCTCTCAAACTAAGTTTTGTCTTGATACTAGGTTTCCTTCCAGGATCAGAAGTCAAAGAAAATGGCGATCTCAATGCTGGAATACGTCAGTTTGATCTACTACCTCTTCCGCGACGTGGCTGATATCTGATCGGATGTAGTTGACCAACATTTCGCATTGCGCTGGATACAGTCTCATGTAAAAATCCTTTCTTATCTATCAAAGTCGATCCTTACTACCCGTGAACCATAATGTAGATCTCCAAGTTTGGCGGTGATCCAACGAAGGTGACAATCTGGGGAGAGAGTGCAGGTTTGGACGCTTTTTTTTGCATCTAACACTTCAAGTTCGAATTGAAAATTCATAGGTGCTGGATCTGCAATACAACACATTGTGGCTCAGGATGGCCAAACTTCCCCACAGCTATTTCGAGGAGCCATAACGAGCTCAACTTCCCTACCATCCCAGTATCTGTACAATGACACTGTTCCCGAGGTATACTCCTTCTACTTATTCACTACATCCTTAGTACTAACAAGGACTTCTTGATCCTTAGTTACTATACTCTGAGATTGTTGCTCAAACAAAGTTTGTTTATCTTCCCGTCAACCTGATATCAAATCTGTTCTTCTCATCCTAATCATTGGCTCTAGTTGCAATTCCGTAGCCAACTCGTTGGCCTGCCTCCGATCTGTGGATGCCAATACCCTTGGGGCGATTAATGCTAACATCACCGCCGGGGGTTTCTTCGGCACTTTTGTCTTTGGACCAGTAGTAGATGGGACATTCATCAAACAACGTCCCATAGAATCGTTGAAGCAGGGGAAAGTCAACGGAGTAAGCCAGTGTACTTGGTTCTGCCGTCTTATCAATATTCTGACCATGTAATCTACACAGAAAGCAATCCTTGCTATCACCAACACGAATGAAGGCCACATTTTCGTCAATCAGTATAACCCAATGAGCGCATCAGTCTATGCCAGCATGCTCTTTCCGAAATTCGGACCACGGCAAGCCGAGCAGACCGCCGAGCTCTATGCGAACTTGGGCACGCCAATCGAACAAAACAACCTAATCATGGGCGACTGTACGAATTTTCGAGCCACCTTTTTGAACAATCCTTCACTAACTGAGGGGGATAGCGATTTTCATTTGTCCTACATTTTATCTTTTAAGTGCGTTTCCGAAAAATGCTTGGAAGGTACGTTTCCAAATGTTTATCAAGTAGACGCATATCTCACTTAAGCTAACAGGGGCAATTCGGTATGTACAGGAACGGATATATATTTAAGATACTGACCTTTACTAGCAATACCTCCTGCACACCACGGACAAGACATTATATACTATTTCACGAGGTAGGATAGCCATATTGGCTTGGTGCATAAAAAAATGCCTAAACTATATTACAGCCAACCAGGTGGGCCTCCCTTTAACAACACCCAATTCCTTGAGGCATTCCAAGGAGGTTTCTTGGCATTCGTGGTTTCGCAAAACCCCAATGACAAGATAGCTCCAACCGTTACACCGCCTTGGGAGCTCTACTCAGAAGCCAACACTGTGATGCTCTTTAACAAAACTTTCGACAACAACACCGACGTCCATGTCACTTCTGTTGATCAGAGCCAACTTTCACGATGCAAGTAAGTCAAATTTTCTGTTGAGGTTTATTCCAATGCTCAAACTGGTCCACAGTTTCTGGGAGAGTGTTGGTGCATTGACAGGGCAATAAGAAGGTGGTATGGATGGCATGTTAAGCTAGTAGTATTAACACGATCTACTAGCCAGCACAAACAAAGCTGACGATGAGCTGATAAGGAAATAGATCTTGTTTGAAAGTTAAATATTATGTAAAGACTTGCTCTGCGGAAACCAGCTGTCAATGGCCTACCTCCGCAACCTCGTCATCTACAGCTCCTATACTTTCCACATCCCCGTACGCGCTGAACTGCCTCTTCTTCACTCGGAACGTACATCCCGAAACGAATAAGACACGCTGCGCGCTTTTCACGAATGTTCGTTTTCGGAACTCCTAGGACTTCCAGAAAGAGAAAGACAGTGTAAGCACAGCGAAAGGCCTGACCGTGGTCGCGACGGTTTCAGAGGTACCAGTTGCATCAACTACGCGGATTACACGAAAGGCACAACCTGCCAGCTTCGGCTTTCGTCATCCTCGGACGCCTCTTTCCTGGTGGAGTGTTTCTGGGAGAATTTTGTGTCGCAAAGTAAGCCTTTGGACGACGGTACTTCTGATTCCACTGGCACTAAAGTGGAAGTAGAAAAGGTCCGTGGACCGTCCAGTGTGGACAATGTGTATGGGAGTGTAAGAAATGGTGAGCTAGGAGATATACAACGCTAGTACAGAGGAAGCTGGCAAACGGAAGGAAATGAAGACCTGATTATAGCTCGCGGATAAGATGAACTGGCTCTTCGTCGGCATAGCATGTTCTGGCAAGCCTTCCGAGTTATTACTCCCCTCTACAACCTCGACCACCCATACTAGCCGACCTTCACAAATCACATCAGTTCCTTGCTTTTGGCTAATGGATAAGGAGACATGTAAGCAAGGTTTTTTTTTGACCTCCTGTTGCTGACGCGTTCGTCTGGCAGAGACATTGTTGAGGAGGCGCTAGATTCTGCAGTCGACTGAGATGACACCAGTCCGGATTGGGTCTTCAAGATGATTTGGTAGTACGTCGAAAAAGTGGAAATTGAGTAGGCGTGCGCTGAGCGCTCTCAACGATCACATGCTTATCACGTTACAAGTCTTATTTAAGTAATAAGGATCCTGTTTCTTAAAGTTATTCCAAATTTCCAATTCGGTCTCTTTCTTCTCGATGTTTCCATCGAACTCGAAGTAACAAAACTGCAAAAGGATCACGCTATAGACGTCTGAAGGGTGTACACCGATTTCCGCATGCGGCGTCCATGCTGTCGCGTGATGCACATACCATTCGACTGAAGATTCGATTTTCACACCTTCTTTTCTTAAAGCCTTTTCCTGGTTCTCGCTGGTGAGCGCGTGAGCTACAATGAATACATTCACTCTTCTCTCGAGCGGTCAAGCGGATAAACTGAAGTTTGTGACTAAGTACCTTCCTCATACCAGTTCGTTCTAAACGAGGGGGGCCGGGTATAAAAACCTTCATGCTTTGCAGCTGACTCCTACGACAGAAATGACGATATTTGGATTTACCGCACTCGCTGTACTGCTGCCTTTCGCACTAGCATCCCCTTCTCCTCACATCTATTCTCGGGGTAGCAACGCCGTGCCCATTATCGACCTAGGATATGCAAAGTATCAAGGTGTCTTTGACTCACTTAACAATGTCACCAACTATCTTGGTATACGATATGCCGCCCCACCTACTGGTTAGTGCCTTCTATGAACTACGATCGGCTTCTAATAGATACACCTTTAGGTGATCTGCGTTTCAGAGCGCCTCAAGCCCCGCCAACGACGATAGTGTTGTCCAGCAAGCTAACGCAGAACCTATACCGTGTTTCCAAGCCGGGGATGGGATAGCTCCCACCAACCCTCTCGAGGCGATCACCAAAAGACAATCGGCAACGGAAACTGAGGACTGCTTGTTCTTGAAGTACATTTTACTCATCGTTTACTCATGATGTGTCCGTTGACGCGTTCTCAAGCACTTACTTCCCAGGAAGTACAGTTCCGACTAAACCTTTGCCAGTTCTGGTCTGGATTCATGGCGGAGGGTATTGAACTAATTCTTGTCTGCCAATCCACTGAAACTGAGCTTCTTTCCTCAGCTATGTTGGAGGCGATGCCGCTCAATTTACTGGTTCTGACCTAATGACCGAAGCCCATAACGAAATAGTGCTAGTTATCATACAATACAGATTAGGAGTATTTGGTTTGTGCTCAAGACCTCCTCTACTCTCCCCTCAAACCTAGTCTTCACTTGGCAGGCTTCCTTCCAGGATCAGAGGTCAAAGAAAACGGAGAGCTCAATGCTGGATTACGTGAGTTCGACTTGTTACTCTTTCCACATCGTTACTGATCTGAGTTGGACGTAGTTGACCAAGATTTCGCACTACGTTGGGTGCAGTCTCATGTCAGTTTTCTCTTCTTCTATCGAACTCGATGACTAGACGTAGTATGATACTATCTAGATCTCCAAGTTTGGCGGGGATCCGACGAAAGTAACTATTTGGGGGAGAGCGCAGGTTTGGATCCATTTTTACTCTTAACACTTACACCTTACCGAATTGAAACCTTTAGGTGCTGGATCTGTACTACAACACATTGTGGCTCGGGATGGCCAGACCTCCCCACAGCTATTTCGAGGAGCCATGACAAGTTCAACTTTCCTACCATCCCAGTACCTGTACAATGACACTGTTCCTGAGGTATGCCCCTACATAGCCACCGCATCCATGGTACTGACAATGATGCTCAGTTACTATTCTCTGAAGTCGTCACGCAGACAAAGTTTGTTCATCTCCCTACCATGACACAGAATCGATCCTCATCTTGATCCTTGGCTGAAGTTGCACTTCTGCAGCCGACGCCTTAGCCTGCCTCCGATCCGTAGATGCCAACACCCTTGGGACGATTAATGCCAACATCGGCCTGGAAGGATTCTTCGGAACGTTTCTGTTTGTACCAGTAGTAGATGGATCATTTATCAGGCAACGTCCTACGGAATCGTTGAAACAAGGAAAAGTTAACGGAGTAAGCCAGCGTAATTTGTTTTGTCGTGCTTCCATTCTGACCATGCTATCTACGTAGAAAGCACTCCTTTCTATCACCAACACGAACGAAGGCACTGTGTTCGTAAATCAGGCTGACCCAATGAACGCATCGGTTTATGCCAGCATGCTCTTCCCAAATCTCGGATCACAGGAGGCCAACCAGGCTGCGCAGCTCTATGCGGACTTGGGTACACCACTCGTACAAAATGACCTGATCATGGGTGACTGTAGGAGCTTTTCGTGGTCTTTTCTTGAATGACACATTGCTGACTGGGCGATGAACAGCGATTTTCATTTGTCCTACATTTTATCTGTTGAGTGCGTTTCCGCAAACCTCGTGGAAGGTACGTACGCAACTATTATCCGCTAACGCAAACCTCACCTGAGCTAACAGGGGCAATTCGGTACGACAATCCAAAAAATATTTACCGTAACTCATACGAACTTTTCCTAGCAATCCCTCCCGCGACTCACGGAGAGGATGTTGAATACTACTTTACGAGGTAGGATAGCTATATGGCTTAGTACACAGAACATTTCTCAAAGTCTAGTACAGCCAAGGAACCCCCTCCTTCAACAACACCCAATTCCTCCAGGCGTTCCAAGGAGGTTTCATGGCATTCGTGGTTTCGCAGAACCCCAATGACAAGGTAGCTCCAACCATTACACCTTCTTGGGAGCTTTACTCGGTAGCCAACACTGAGATGCTTTTTAACCGAACTGTTGGTGACGAACCCGATATTCAAGCCACTCCCATTCCTAACGACCAGCTTTCACGATGCAAGTACGTCGCGTTTGTCTTTCTTTCACTCTTTCATTTTACTCAGATCGGTCCATAGTTTCTGGGAGAGTGTTGGTGCGCTAACGGGGCAATAAGGAAGTGACAAAAATAGAAGTCATGTTAAGCTCGTAGTATTAACATGGTCTACTACCCAGCACAAACAAGGCTGATGATAAAGTAGGAAGGGTGTAAATTTTATTCGTCTGAATTCAAAACCACAGTCTCAGTCTGGAGGCACACCGTGACGACAAAGGGAGAGCGATTTCTGCTGTAGCGGAGCAGGCTATCAAGTAGATCCAAGTTCCTCGGTGCAAGGTTGCACCGTTTCCGAAGCTATACGTACCGCGCAAGAACCCAGTCTAGTATGAGTCGGGCCGGAAAGGGGAGTTTGTTGTTAGCACTCGTGCATGATTACCATCGAAAAGACAAAGTTGCATAGAGATCAAGCTATGCAACATCTGAAGGATGTACCCTGATTTCCGTATGCGGTACATCAAGTGTACATGCCTGTACATGCAAGTTGTCGCGTGACGGACAAAACATTTGGCTGACTTTTGTTCGGATTCGATTTTCACACCTCCTTTCTTCAAGCCTTCTCCTGCTTCTCGTTGGTGAGCGCGTGAGCTTCAATGAATCCACTTCCTTCTCTCTCGAGCCGGATAATCTGAAGTTTGGACGCTGACCTGGCCCAGCTGACCGAGTACCTTCCTCAAACCGGTATGTTTTGAACGAGCACCCGGGTACAAAAACCTGGGTATGGCACTACAACTGATTCCTGCCACCAAAATGACGATACTTGGATTTACCGCACTCGCTGTACTGCTGCCTTTCGCACTAGCGTCTCCTTCTCCTCTCATCTATTCTCGGGGTAGCAACGCTGTGCCCATTATCGACCTAGGATATGCAAAGTATCAAGGTGTATTTGACTCGCTTAATAATGTCACCAATTATCTCGGTATGCGGTACGCCGCCCCACCTACTGGTCAGTATTCCGTATGAATTATGACAAGTTGCTAATGGATACATCTCTAGGTGAACTACGTTTCAGAGCGCCCCAGGCCCCCGCCAACGATGATAGTGTTGTCCAGCAAGCTGACACGGAACCTATACCGTGTTTCCAAGCGCCTACCGGGTCAGCTCCCACCAACCCTCTTGAGGCAATCAACAAAAGACAATCAGCAACAGAAACTGAGGATTGTTTGTTCTTGAAGTAAATTCTACTCGTCATTTGACTCTAGCGATGATGTATCCGTTGACGCGCCTTCAAGCACTTACTTCCCTGGAGATACGGTTCCAGACAAACCTTTGCCAGTTCTGGTCTGGATTCACGGTGGAGGGTATTACACCAAATGTTTCGTCTGCCAGTCTACTAAAGCTGAACTTCTTTCCTCAGTTATATTGCTGGCGACGCTGCTCAATTTACTGGTTCTGACATAATGACTGAGGCCCATAATGAAATAGTGCTGGTTATTATACAATACAGACTAGGACTTTTTGGTTTGTGATCAAGACCTCTTTTGTTCTCTCCTCAAACCCAGTCTTCACTTGATAGGCTTCCTTCCGGGATCAGAAGTCAAAGAGGACGGAGACCTCAATGCTGGATTACGTCAGCTTGATCTCTTACCTCTTCCCACGATGTTACTAATAGTTGGTCGAACATAGTTGACCAAGATTTTGCACTGCGCTGGGTGCGGTCTCACGTCAGTTTCCTTTTCTTCTTCCATCAAACCCAACTATAATACTTGATGCATAAACTAGATCTCCAAGTTTGGTGGGGATCCAACGAAGGTAACGATTTGGGGTGAGAGCGCAGGTTCGGAAACGTCTTTTCACGATTGCACGTTACCTAACTATAGACTTATAGGTGCTGGATCTGTACTACAACACATTGTGGCTCAGGATGGCCAGACTTCCCCACAGCTATTTCGAGGAGCCATGACGAGCTCAACTTTCCTTCCGTCCCAGTATTTGTACAATGACACTATTCCCGAGGTATACTTCTACTTGGTCACTGTATTCTTAATCCTAACAAGAATCTTGATACATAGTCACTATACTCTGAAGTTGTTGCTCAAACAAAGTTTGTTCTTCCTGCCAGGATATCAAATCTGTTCTCATCCTTGTTACTGGCTCCAGTTGCACTTCTACAGCTGACTCCTTGGCCTGCCTCCGATCCGTGGATGCCAATACCCTTGGCACCGTCAACTCTAACATCAACCTTGGGGGCTTCTTCGGAACTTTTTTGTTTGTACCAGTAATCGATGGATCTTTTATCAGACAGCGTCCTATCGAGTCGTTGAAGCAAGGAAAAGTCAACGGAGTAAGCCAGTGTAGCCTGTTTTGCCACTGTGTTCATATTCTGACTATGTAATCTACACAGAAAGCGCTTCTTTCTATCACCAACACGAACGAAGGCAATATTTTCGTCAATCAAGCTGACCCGATGAATGCATCGATTTACGCCAGCACGCTCTTCCCCAAATTCGGACCGCAGCAAGCCGAGCAGACTGCTCAGCTTTACGCGGACTTGGGCACGCCACTTGTACAGAATAATCTAATCATGGGTGACTGTATGAATATTCAAATTGTCTTCATGAATGATACTTTGCTGATTGAGGGAATCGACAGCAATTTTCATTTGTCCCACATTTTATCTCTTGAGTGCGTTTCCCAAAAGCTCTTGGAAGGTACCTATCCAAATGTTTACCAAGTGACGCATCTCACATAAGCCAACAGGGGCAATTCGGTATGTACAAGGGTAAACGATTGTTTACGATACTAACCTTTACTAGCAATCCCTCCCGCAATTCACGGGGAAGATCTTACATACTATTTTACGAGGTAGGATAGCCATATGGCTTGGTGCACAGATAGATCCTTAAAGTATACTACAGCCAAGGAACTCCCTCCTTCAACAATACACAATTCCTTCAGGCATTCCAAGGAGGTTTCTTGGCATTCGTGGTTTCGCAGAACCCCAATGACAAAATAGTTCCAACCATTACACCCTCCTGGGAGCTATACTCGGAAGCCAATACTGAAATACTTTTTAATCAAACTGTTGGCAACGAACCCGATGTCCAAGTCACTCCCATTCCTAACGGCCAACTTTCACGATGCAAGTACGTCGGATTTTTTCTTTTTTTTTCAAGGGTAGATTTCGTTTTGCTCAAACTGGCTCATAGTTTCTGGGAGAGTGTTGGTGCGCTGACGGGTCAATAAGGATGTGTTAGACAGGCCTTTGATTCTTCTTCTATATTTTCAATGTGCTTACAACGTTTTTCCCAACTTAAGTTCAACTCAGTACTGAATCGCAATTACGACCCAGAGTGCAAAACATAAGTTCATGTTTCCTCCGTATATATAAGTATATCAATTACAATCTGGTGTCTTTCGGTTGTCAATGGCCTTTTAGTTTTGGCCAACTGTCATCCTCGATAATCCGACTACAGGCCTTACCGACTCCATTCGTACCGCTAACATTTGATGGTCCGATCTAGTATCGCACCATGAGTGGTGAAGTGGTGAGGGATAGTCGCTGCGACTATCTAGAATATTCGCAGTAGCGGAGTCGGGTGTTGTTGAGAAAATGTTCAGGGTAAACTTGAGATACCATTCGGCGGGTCCAACAGGCTTGTGGCGGAATTTGCATAAAACCATCTACGTCGCCCGAGAGCCATGACCGACGTGTACTTATAAATATATCTTCGTAAATAGGACACAAAACGGAGTTGAAGTAGAAAGCTCCTTTGGACTCTCTGCGGCCAATATATACAGGTCCGAGGGAGGGGATCCAATTCAACTTTCGTTCCATCTAGCGACCGTGCAGTGTAGCCTTCCACATGATATCTGACATTGGTTGTCGAGCGGCACTGCAGGGCATATCGCTTCCGTACTGCTCGATATTAATCCAACCAATGATACGTGTGCTAGTGTACCGGAATGAACAGCGTCCGCGGTTCCGGGCAGAGGATGCTATGATACTATGTACGCAAAATGACGACCTCGATGTAAGGAGCTGGTTGAATTCTGACTAGCTGTATTAAAACTGCGGTTTCAAGTTCAGACAGTGACCTTTTACACAATCCCGCCAGATCGCAGAACGATTGTACAACGTAGACAGGCGATCGTAGCTGTCACGCATGTTTTAGTTTATTTGAGAGACCCAAATCTCTGGTTGTGCGTCTCAATCCGCTGGAACTGCCAATAGATTAGGTCTAAGGCCTTGAGTTATGGTTAACAGAATTGTGCAAGCTCAGAGTTCAAAGTTTAGCGTTCGCACGACCATGTGACTCGCCGGTTGACGCGTCGCGAAGCGTGCTTTACTCTTTCACCTGGACTCCGATCTCTCTTTCTGCTGCGTTCAATGTTGGTGCCTGTCGGTGAGTTTCTATTTTTGAACTATACATCTGTCAAATAGAAGGAAGGGTATTACTCAAGATCAACGCCTGATCGACCGAAATTCCAAAGGTATGGACCAGGACAGCGGCACAAGCGGTCTTCGGGAATTGCTATACATCCAATCTTTCTTGCCAACCTAAACCCGCACACAAAAAAAAGAACTCAGTACTGCGACGACACATAAATAAGCGTTGGTTCAAAAATAGAACATTCTATTAACCCGAAATCCGTTCCTGCGGCTGCTGTAAATATTTTTGGGCATGATACCCATGACTGGCAACAGCCCATAATCGTGGTTTACACCGCTGTAGCAATTCCCATTTGTTTCATTCGAGAACGGAATACCCTCATTGGGTGGCAGTGGTAGCTGTATAAATACCTGGAATCTGGGGGAGGAAAACCCATCTCACTCTTCAAACTTGACCTTGGTACATCATGGCGCTTTTGGATTTTATTCTACTTGCCCTCGCTGTGTCAACTGTAACTGCAGCCCCTTCTAAGAACACAGTCTGCTCCGATGGAACAGTTGTGGGCAACGCAATGTGCTGCGACTTCATCCCAGTAAGTTGTTCTTGGTCGACCCCTAGCGATATATTTTGACATTCGAAATATGTTAGCTGGCGCAAGATCTTACCGAGACTCTTTTCGAGAACCAGTGTGGTGAAACTGGCAAGTTCAAAATGCTCTGATGCTCAGTACCTTAAGACCGACCGTTTTCTTCTTCTAGCTCACGAAGTCCTCCGTCTAAGCTTCCGTATGTGCACACACACATGCTAGCTATATTTCCGTTCTGATATGTGCTCTCCTCTCCTACTAGACGATGCCATCGCGTTCTCCCAGTCGCAAGGACCTTCGGCGTGAGTGTTTCGTTCCCCTCGTTAACTCCTTCAACTGAACTCTTTATCTCATACTTAGTGGTGGTGGTGCTGATGGTTCCATGCTGATTTTCCCGGACGTCGAGCCCAACTTTGTGGCGAATTTAGGTATCATAGATGGCGTCGATGATCTCTTACCTTTCCTTGCTTCTGGAAAGTATCCCAACATCACAGCAGGTGACATGATTCAATTCGGCGCTGCTGTCGCTGTTGGCCTTTGCCCTGTACGTAACACTTTACTTGATTACGATCTTAAACACCAACTGAGGTTTGTCTTCCACAGGGTTCACCTCAATTGGAATTCCTTGCTGGACGCCCCAATGCTACTGCTCCAGCCGTTGATGGTTTAATCCCTGTACCACAAGATTCTGTCACAAGCATCTTGGACAGATTTCAAGACGCTGTTGGTTTTACTCCTATTGATTGTTTCGTTTTGCTCACGACATCGCGTAGGCGAATTTGACTGCTGACGACGTCGTTTCCCTTCTGGTATCAGTAAGTTTTCACTTGTATCTATATGATGAAGTACTCATATCATATGGTGTAGCACTCAGGTCATTCCCCCCCACTGTCAAATTTGTCACTACTTACTTTTGCCTCTTACAGTCGCACGGGCAGATCACGTAGACCCCACCATCTCAGATGCACCTTTCGATTCGGCGAGTCGATTCTTTTCTGTGCATTGACCCTTTGAACTGACCTCCGAAAAGACACCGTTTACATTTGACTCTCAGTTCTTCCTTGAAACCCTCCTTGTAGGTACAGGATTCCCCGGTACTCCCAGTAAGCAGGATGAGTTTCTTCCAGTTTCTGGATTCTAAGATCGGTTTTCTGTAGATAACACTGGTGAAGTGTCGTCTCCTCTCCCAGACACTATCGGCGACGACATCGGAGAGCTTCGCCTCCAATCAGACTTTGAACTAGCTCATGACGAAAGAACTGCCTGCTTCTGGCAGAGTATGATCAGTATGTGTAACCGTGAGGCTGTTTATTCGTAAACTTACTTTCCCCCCAAGACCAGGAGGCTCTGATGGCGTCAAGGTTCAAAGCATCTATGGCCAAGATGGCTATCATAGGTCATGACGCTTCAGACTTGATCGACTGCTCTCCCGTAGTCCCCAAACCAGTTCCGGCTTTGAACAAACCTGCTTCGTAAGGATTGGACTCTTTTTGTGTTTTTTTTTTGTTTCCACTGACTCTTTCACCTAGCTATCCTGCGACTAAGAGCTTTGCCGATATTCAGCAATCTTGCCCTGACCCCTTCCCCAGTCTTACTACTGATCGTGAGTGATTTCCTTCTCTTTACATCTCTTGTGATATAAATCTTGTGTTCAGCCGGTACAACGGAAACAGCAATTCCCCATTGCCCCGGCAACGAAACTACCTGTACCAGTTGAACGGTCATCACTGGACTAATTTAATGGAGCCTTGACCTGTAACACTATACAAAGTATTGTAAAGTACAACAGTGTACTAGGTACCTACACATACGTTTATGTTTTAATATTTTAGTGTTGACTTAGAAGGAATCTTTGATGCTTCCATTCCAATCGCCTTTCCACGATCCACGGATCCGGGGTCCAGCTCCAGGACCACGCGGTGTGATAGACTCTTCCTTCCATCCTTCTACACTCCACCAATCGGAATGATAACTTTACTTATCGCTTCCGCCTTGGCCAATAGGTCAAGCTATACCGAGATTTCGAAGCAATCCGTGGTCCAATCCGCGGTCCAAGTTTACTTGAGGGTTCGAGTATGCCAGCCATTCCGACACCACGCCTATTTTCTTCCCAACTGCATCCTCCCACAATTTGCGTCAAAAGAAATACAAACTTCCCCGAAGCTACCAGGTTTCTCGTTTGGGGTGGTATAAGGAATGACTCAAAGCTCTCGGAAAGGAGAAGAGCAAGATAACCCGAGGCGGAGACCTAGCGTCGCATAATCTTGTGCTGTACGCGGCCCAAAATCGTTGAGACGTTTAGTTACGCGTCACATCAGAAGATGTCATTCAGCCAATCTTCAGGTCAGTAGAGTGCAACTATAGTGACAACAACACTAAGTAATTTGTCCTGGAGCTGCAGGACATTGAAAGAATAACGCATGAATGGTCTGACATGCCCACAAACTTCTCCATGACCTTTGGATGTTCGATTGGATCCTGATACTCGACGTACCAAGAGAACGGCAGGTGGAGTTTGGATTCGGGATGCGAAGAATGATTGGAACCAGCCACATGAGATAGCAAGAAAGATGGCTTCTCCAATAAGTCGGAGCTCCGCACAAGATATCGATTGAGGGAGTGAAAGACGAGCTGTAACCACAAATCATTGGAGCATCGGAAATACGCCGTGGTAAGTAAAAGGATGGAAAAAGTGGATGTAATTTTCAAGATTGAAAGGCCGGACCGCGAATCAAGCTAAGAATTAATCATGAGAGAAGAAGGCAAGGAGTTGGTCCGAATCCTTGGTTCAGACGAGATCTTCAGTAATTTGTCTCTTGACACGTCCGTGTCGAAAAATCGGAAGCTATCTGACCGTCAAACAGTCGTGACAACGGACGAGTTCCGCCTATACTTGCAAAGATATCATCTCCAATCGCAACCCCGTCCAATAGATATTGTATGAACACTTCATGCAGCTATCTTGGATTATCAGAAGCCTCATTTGAAGAGTACGAGCGCAAACATATCCAAGAAATTTTATTAGAGGATAGTCTAGCTGGCTCCTGTTCTTGTTCCTTATCCCAATCTAGCCATCCACTATAAAGAGTTACGATGAGAGTGAGGTGTCGATTAAGAGCCGCAGGGAGAAGTAGTAGGCGATCGTTGGTTGGTTGTCACGGCATCGACAATTGCTATCGAAGGGAGCCAATAGTCCAGGCCAAGCGCGAAGATTTAAATATTTATGTTTGAGCCGAATTATCCGCCATAAGAGTGACGCGCAAGTAGGTGGTGGTGCTGCATCGAAATAAGTACTTGCAACTGCAGGTAACTCTGCTTGAATACCACGACGACGACGGCGTACGATGAGCTGGAGCAGGGAGTAGTTCGGTGTTCAGTGAATCACCGCCAAATCATGTGCCTAATGACGTTATTTCTAATTATATGGACTTCAAATTTTCGAGTCACTAAAATTTTCATCTACTAAACCATCGCTGCTTCATCAAAGCTATCTATCCTTTATCCCACCACAAGCCAACACCAGTCTTCCAAAAAAAAAACATACCAGATGTGTCCACACGCTAACGGCGATTCTCTGCCCAACGATACTTCAGAGATGGTTGAGGTTCCCTTAATAAACGGCGCCAACGGCAAAAGAGGTACTTCCCGTAATACGAACCTCCCAAATTCCAATGAACGCAGAAACCCTTATGCTCCACGAGCTTCGGATTTCCTATCAAACATTTCTAATTTCAACATCATTGAGAGTACACTAAGAGGTATGCAACAATCTCCACTGTTTTCGTCGTGTCGTATTAATACAGTGCATAGAGGGCGAACAATTTGCCAACGCCTTCTTCGATACAAAGACTAAAATTGCCATTGCCAAGGCTCTTGATGCCTTTGGTGTTGAATACATCGAATTGACTTCACCTGCTGCCTCTGAACAATCAAGGTCAGATTGTGAAGCCATTTGCAAGCTCGGATTGAAGGCCAAAATTCTTACACATATCCGATGCCATATGGATGATGCTCGGATTGCTGTCGAAACTGGCAAGTTGTTCGTTCTTTAATGACGCTTGAAAGAAATTTAAAATATTCAACAGGTGTCGACGGTGTTGACGTTGTCATCGGTACTTCCTCCTTCCTACGTGAATTCTCACATGGAAAGGACATGGCCTACATCACCAAGACCGCCATCGAGGTCATCAACTTCGTTAAAAGCAAGGGCATCGAGGTCCGATTCTCTTCAGAAGACTCTTTCCGTTCAGATCTTGTCGATCTGCTGTCGATTTATCAGACAGTAGATAAGATTGGCGTCAACAGAGTTGGTATTGCAGATACAGTCGGATGCGCGAACCCGAGACAGGTATACGATCTCGTGAGGACGTTGAGGGGAGTGGTCAACTGCGATATTGAGGTTCATTTGCATAATGATACGGGAATGGGTACTTGTTTGTCTATCCTAAATTGGTTCTTTACTGACAAAGGCTCCCTCTAGCCATCGCAAACGCTTACACCGCCCTTGAAGCTGGTGCCACTCACATCGATACTTGTACGCAACCTTAATCTCGTCCTATTTTTTCCCTTATAAACCCCATATCTCTCAGCTATTCTCGGTATCGGTGAACGCGTGGGTATCACTCCTCTTGGCGGTCTCGTCGCATGTCTCTATGCTGCCAACCCCGAATACGTCAAGAGCAAGTACAACCTCCCCATGTTGCGTGAAATCGAAAACTTGGTCGCCGAAGCCGTCGAAGTTAACATTCCGTTCATGAATCCCATCACGTTCGTCTCTCCCCCTACTATTCGTGCCGCTCCCACTTACATCTTGGTTTTCCAGTGGTTACTGCGCGTTCACTCACAAGGCCGGTATCCACGCCAAAGCTATCCTGAACAACCCAAGTACATACGAGATCCTCAAGCCGGAGGACTTTGGGTTGACCAGATATGTTTCGATTGGGTACGTCGTTTCTGGCCTATATTTTTGTGTTCCGGCGCTCATAACCTCTTCTACTTCCACAGTCATCGTCTAACTGGTTGGAACGCTGTCAAGTCCCGTGTAGAACAGCTTGGCCTCAAGTTGACCGATGCCGAGGTTAGTTCGCCAAGTCCTTCATTTCCCCTTTTTTCACTCAAGCTCTCAATAGGTCAAGGATGCCACCGCCAAGATCAAAGAACTCGCCGACGTCCGAACACAATCCATGGACGACGTAGATTCGTTGCTTCGTGTGTATCACTCTGGTATCCAGTCTGGAGAACTTGCCGTCGGGCAGAAGGAGGCGTTGGATAGGTTGCTCTTGAAGCATAGGAGTCAGAGCATGGACGCGCCTGCGGCTATAGCTGCTGCTGCTTGAAGAGTCGGGTCAACGACTTCAAAAAAATGTATTTGCTCGCGTCAGTACTCGACACCTCCGAGCAATAGTGCGTGAAGAGCCTGAGGAAGGCGGTGATCTATCTATCTTTCTTTGTATATCAAAATAGGCGTGTGCGCCGGCGCATTGTATCGGTCGATTCAACTGTATTATAAATGCTTGGAATTTTGTGCGTAACTATTATCGAGACGCCGCAATTGAGAAGCGTCGGTAGCACCAGGAAGTTCAGGCACCGCGGACAAACATATTTGGCGAGAAGGGAGAATTTTCGAGTCAAATTGGGTGGGTGGGATGAGGAGAGATGTTAAGAGATTGAAAGGGAGGAAACACTTGGATAAGGAAGATACATGAAACAAAATCATAGTTGAGCATAGTAATTTCTAATGTGAAGCCCTCAAACTCGATATAGATAGACATATTCTGCATCCTGTTCTGCCAAGTTCTGACGCTATTCGAATGAAACAGCAGGTACTATGTGTATTGCACGCTGCAGACTACTAGTAGCAGCTCCGTCGAAAACCTACCCTCCTTGGTGCGCCCCGATCTTTTACTCCAAGATCGATTTTCCACCAATCTTATGCCGACCTCCTCACCCCTGGAAAAAGAAAACCTCAGTTTTTTTAAAGTTAAACACTACACAGACAGTCCCCATAATGCACCGATTATAATAGTCGTTACTTTGAAATTTCCATCAAACAAGCCCTACACCTATGTACTTGAATCTACTCGAATCCCTGCCCGAATTAAATGCACTGTGCAGAACCCCCGAACCAGTCTGCTGTGAATTTTTCTTCGATTTCTCATGCCGTCAAAGGTCTGGACCCTTCCATCATGAGGAACAAATTCTCGAACATGTGTATTTCCTAAATTGGGCTGAGATCTACAGCTTTGGCCGTCCGCAATGAGTCGCACATTCTAGTTGGGCTTTCTACGTTTTACGCTAAAATTCATGTGTTGCAGGATGAGGCGGCAAAGAAGACACAATTTTTGATTGAATAACTATTTCCCTCTATGTGTCACCGATTCTACGAAACACAAACTAGCGCTTCGGAGCTTTTCAACACAGCCTTGCGACTTTACCTGGGATATGCACGTCCCGGGCAGGGAATATGTCGTTATACATGTCTTGAATCCCAAGAGGTATTCTCCGAGTCGGAGAATCTGAGTGTCCGGTCGCTGGTTTGTGAGCTAGGAGATTCCACGTGAGGCCGAGGACTGTTTTATCCCTATATTGCAGTGCGCATTGAGACCCAAAAAGATAATGTAGTAGCGCTATGCAAACCAGGATTATACTCTAGTATCCACAGCGCACATGTATGACACCATGCGTGTAGCGTGAGCTCCGGCTGCTCCTTAAACAGGGACCACCTAGCCGGTTTCCTCTTCCTTCAAGTGGCTGAAGATATTCCCCATCGAAAAAAACGTTGCCGGCGGTATTACAAGGCTTCTGGCCTCAGCTGAAAGTCCTGACTCCATGACCCGAAATTAAGCCAGATGGACCAAATCCTACAAGAATCGAGGGCCGTCCTTGGTTTTCCGCCAATGCATTCAGAACTAGCACCGTCTGTGTATTCCCGCCCGGTACGGCAGTCTAATTATCTACTTGTGTATATATAGTATAGCCTCCAAGAAAGGATTAAAAAGGCTCACTCTAACACCCTGCTTTGTTGCCTTCGTAATGCTGCTCTTCATCATACTATGTTCCTTGGTGTTGGTGGTGCAAAGCCAAACAACGCACACAGTAAGTATATACCTCAAGTTCCCTCTATGTTCTTCATGATTTAGAAGTTTCCTCCTCTACTAAGGTAACTGTAGGCGACGATGGCAGCTTCTATAATCCACCAACGGTAGCTGCAGGGATGAATGATATCATCAACTTTGTTTTCACAGGATTGTGAGTTTCACGAACCAGAAACCCGATACTCGAATCCTTATGAATATTTTCTTGTAGGGGACAGCACAGTGTCACACAGTCTTCACTCGCCACTCCATGTCTACCTCTGGAGGGTGGGTTCAACTCGGGTTTGACTTCGCTCAGCAATTCAACGGATCCGAACAAAGCTCCAGTATGGCAACTTAAAATCACCAATGCATCGATCCGTGAGCAGCAGTTGCCATGTGCCATATCGTATAGATTGATTGATGATGTTGCCTGTAACAGCGATATACTACTTTTGTACGAAGTCCACGCCTTTGTCTCACTGTAGTGCAGGAATGGTTGGGTGGGTCTTTGCCTGTGTGCCTCGTACGATTCCTGACCTGGTATTACTATATATAGAGTAATCAATCCCCTTCGCAAGAGGTATACAGCTCAATGCTCAGTCTTGCAAAGAGTACCACTTCCACTGTAACAGTAGGGAACTTCGCTTCTTCCGAATGAAAAGAGAATAAAACGACTCCTTTCTTTCTAGTTCGATCTCATCCCATATGCAGCAACCGGGAAAGGGGCGGTTGCTCAACAAACACTAGCTTTATCATCTGTTGGAAATGAATTTCTTACTGCGAGATCATCGGGTACTCATACACCAACCTCCACGCCATCCAACAATAAAAAATCTGATACTGGAGCTATTGTGGGTGGTGCGGTTGGTGGTGCATTGGGTGCCGGTCTAATCGTTATCGGCATTGTTTTGTTGCTGCTACGCAGGCACCGCCACGCTAGCAAGAATCCTCCGCCGCAGATGTACCAACAATACTACACACCTCCTCCCACTGCAGGTACAACGAACCGAGGGATGAGCGAACATACTAAAGCAACGCCTGATTCGGGGACAATTCCGATTCCTATCTCTCCCTCTCCTCACCAACAGGTACCGCCTGGTGCATGGCGAACTGGCAACGAGGAATCTCCCTATTCTTCCAATCGAAACACCGGATATACTGTTCTCAACCCTGATGACTCGTCGCCTCTGGCAGGGTCAAATCGCCTGTCAAACAGAAGTCAAAATGATTATGGTACAAACATTCAAACTCTGGCCAAGGAGGTTGCGGCTGTTATGTTACAAAATAATA
This sequence comes from Rhodocollybia butyracea, assembly GCA_015501585.1. Lineage (NCBI taxonomy): Eukaryota > Fungi > Basidiomycota > Agaricomycetes > Agaricales > Omphalotaceae > Rhodocollybia > Rhodocollybia butyracea. The sequence goes on along the minus strand of JADNRY010000129.1, from coordinate 103,373 downwards.
CTGAGGTCTCTGAAGAAGGGATGTCGAGTGGCAGGCAAGTGGTGGAAACGACCGCAAATAACAAGGTCAGGTTATATCACGGGTCTTCCCTTTCGGAGTCTCCCCTTGAGTCTCCCCCACAATATCAAGCAAACGAATGATGGGCATGTCTTCGCACTGTTCTTAATCTTATTTATAAAGGTATAGCCTCATTCCGCCCTCCTTTGCACACCCTTTGGTTATTATTATGTACTTACCGCTACCTAACTGCGCACTGTACTTTATCATATTGTCAACTTTTGACACAGCCTATCTTCGCTGGCAATGAAATGCATTCGAACTTTGTGTAGCGTGTTTCATACAGGTTGAAAAGCACTGTAGTATAAAGTCCCAAATACAAAAATCGGTTGAAGATTATGAATGACGTTGGTGTGGGGCAAAGGAATGGAGTTATTTTCACAGTCTTATGCTGCCGCTTAACCAACTTTCCGCCATTACTATGCCGAGTTCTCTGGGAGGCCTCCGTATCCGCCATGGGGGAAGGGAACCTCGGTATTTAGGCTTTGATACACCCCATGAGGTGCCAATCGAACATACTGCCCGCTTTGGATTTTCCAATATAACAAGCCTGCGCCTTCGACTCGAGTGCATTGCGCAGCACCCTCGAATCAATCTGCTTGATGCGGACTCAGAATAGTCCTATTTGGCAGCTTCTGTTATTCTTGTGACAACGTACGATGTCAAAGGTCTGAACATACCTATTTCCTAATTGAGCTAATATCTACAGCTTTGACCGTCCGCATTCGGGCATTCACCCACTAGACTCACGATTGGGTTGCAGGATGAGGATGAGGCAGGATGAGGCGACAAAGAATTATGAAATATTTATTTTTCTCTGTGTCACTCGTTTAGCAGCCTTGCGTCACCAGGGATATATATATGCGTCCCGAGAACGTTTATTCTCTGTGTATATTCGTCCAGAATCCTACGGGGTATTCCTCGAGTCGGAAATCTGAATCTTTGGTCGCTGCTACGTGAATTGTGTGGATCCGTGTGAGGTTGAAAACTCAAGAAATCGTCTGGATAACCGCTCTGCCATTTTATGCATACATCACATACATTGAAGCCCAAAAAGGTAACGTTTCAGCTGTGGCGCTATGCAGACCAGGGTTGCTCCAGGCTCCAGTCTCCAACGATGACTCCAAAGTGACTTGAACTGTAAAAAGTTGCGGGTAAGTATCACAAGACTTCCTGGCGGAAGCCGAAAGTCCTGATCCGTTACCCGAATCCGAGTCAGACGGGATCGAACCTCTCTGAAAATCGAAAACCATATTTGGCCTTTCGGCCGACGACATTAGAGCTGTTCAGCAACGCATCGCCAAACAGCTCCATCGAAAAACAAGAATTAGTAGCATCAAAACCCAATTATCAAATCCAAAGCCATCCCTGGTATTCCACTGTATTCCACAAGGTATTTCCACCACCACCACACTACCATCACTGCCAAGTTCCTGGCAATCGACAGCAACTGACTGATGAATCATAGATCTGGGTACTCGTCTTGCCTTATATAGGCAACCCATTTATCTACCTATATATGCAGTAAAGACTCCACTCTGACACCCCTCTTTGTTTCCTTCACAATGCTGCCCTTCGCTATACTATGTTCCCTGGCAGGGGTGCTAAGCCAAACAACATCCACAGTAAGTAGATGATTTCTACGATGTTTTTCACAATTGAGTTTTCTCCTTTCAGGTAACTGTAGGAGATGATAGCAGCTTCGATCCACCAACAGTATCTGCAGGAATGGATGATATCATCGACTTTGTATTCACTGGATTGTGGGGTTTCATTCTTAGTTTTATGAACTGGAAATTTGATCCCGGATCGCTATATTTTCTTATAGGAAACAACACAGTGTCACAGAGTCTACACTCGCCAACCCATGTCAACCTCGGGAGGGTGGGTTCAACTCGGGTTTGACTTCGCTCAGTAATTCAACGGATTCAAGCGATGCTCCAGTATGGAAACTTCGAATCACTAATGCATCTATTCGTGAGCAGCACTTGCGTGCCTTATTGTACAGATTGATATTTGACGTAACAGCGATTTACTTTTTTTGTACGCACTCCACGCATTGTAATGCGGGCATGGTTGGGTGTGTCTTTGCTCGTGCCCATTCCTTGACCTGGACTTACTATGTGTAGAGCAATTAATCCCCCTTCGCAAGAAATGTACAGTTCCTTGGTCAGTGTTGCGAGGGACACCGCATCCACTGTAACAGTAAGGGACTTTATTTCTTCAGAATGAAAATAATGAAACGACTCCGTTCAATCTTTCTAGTCTCAGATTCCATATGCAGCGACCGGGATAGGGGCGGTTGCTCTTCAGACACCGGTTCCATCATCTGTTGGAACTGGTATCCTTGCTGCGAGAGCATCGGGTACTGGTGCGGGACCGCCGGGTACTACTACGAAACCACCGGGTACTGGTACTACGAGACCACTGGGTACTAGTACTACGAGACCACTGGGTACTAGTACTACGAGACCACCGAGTACTCGTACACCAACCTCCAACAATAAAAAATCTAATACTGGAGCTATTGTAGGGGGTGCAGTTGGGGCTGCATTGGGTGCCGGTCTAGTAATCATTATCGGCGTTGTTTTATTGCTGTTTCGACGGCGCCGGCGCCGTCGCGATAGCAAGGATCCCCCATCGCAGATGGACCAGCCGTACAACACACCTCCCACTGCCGGTATGACGGAGGGAGGGATGAGTGAGCACGCTAATGTAAAGCCTAATTCGGGGATAATTCCGAACGCTATATCTTCACCTCCCCACCGCCAGATATCGCCCAGTGGTGTATGGTCAACTGATAATGAAGAGTCACGACTCGGAGGGTATCCTCAGCCTCCCTATGCTTCCAATCGAAACACCGAATATACTGTTTCTAACCCTGACGAGGACCAGTCGTCTCCAGGATCGGATCGCCCGTCCGACAGGGGCCAAAAATACAGTGGGACAGACATTCATTCATTAGCCAAAGAGGTCGCGGCTGTTATGCGACAGAATAATACCGAGGTTTCCGGAGAAGGGACGTCGAGTGGTAGTAGGCAAGCGATGGAAACGACCGCAGAGAACAAGGTCAGGTTATACCACGAGGAGCCTCCCCCACAATATCAAGAAAGTGAATGATGGGCATGCCTCGTATTCTTACCGGATTTATACAGTAGTCAATCCCACCCTCCTTTACGTGCCTTCTGATTTATTATACATATGTACTTACTACCCATCTACTCCCATCTATTGTTCTCAATAATCTGTAATCTAGTAACCAAGCATTTGCGTATTGATTTTTGGCACAGATCTTCATAGTATGTACTTGAAAGGCATTGTATAATATCTCTAAATACCAAGACTCGGTTGGAAAACACCTTATATGCCCAGTAAACCTATATAAGACAATTTTCCACATCTCAGATATGATATGTAAGTGGTGGTAGAATAACCGACGTAATCCCATTGCGGAACAGCCGGAGGCCCCAACTACATGGATCATGCTACCTCCACAATGCTGTGACCAGGACACACAACTTCGAGTGCCATCGCACAAACATTAGACTACACATGACCTAAAAAGAAGACGCTAAGGTTATAACAATTACAAAATACATCCTCTAGATTCTATAAAGATAGATAAAAATGCTATGACATTGTCCCAACTAAAACCAGTAAACTATATGAAAACAGTGGCAAGGTGACATTATCGTTCTGGTCGGACAAAGCCTCCAGTATCGAAGACATCCCAATGACCGCAGTGTAACGCAGAGTCTGTAGGAGTTGCTGGTCATGATCGTCGAAAAGTTAAAAGTGTCATCAATGCTCACTGAAAAACTCTCCGTGAGCCCTAGGAGGCGAAGAACCCAAGCGCTGATCACGACTGAAACAGTAAAAGCAAAGGAGCCTTCCAGTGTTTTGTTCGTGGTAGGCGACCATCTATGTATTCCGACACGCTTTCCGATGATAGATGCCTATTTCATAGAGGTTAGCTTTCGTAAAAAAAGAACTTTGAACGTAGGAATGGGTTACCAGAGCATCGCCGATACCGAGGACCAGTATCCCAGTGAACGACAGAAGAGGAGCATCCCCTTCGAGCCAAAGACTCCCCGCACATCCAGTGAGCAGGTAAAAATGGCTCAAAATCGCAGTTCCGCTATCCTTCTGATCAAGAAATTCGTTCATAAACAGATGCACGGCGGCGCCGAACGGATAGATCGCGAAGTACCGGACATATTCTGCAAAAGTGAACAATGCGAACGCGACACTAAACGAGATATGGGTGAAGGCAGGCTATATTGATGTTAAGTTAGAGAAAAGACTGTGCAATCAAAAATTGACTCACGTCAAAGGCTACCCCCGGAACGAACATGACTACAGTCAATGCATGGAAAAACTTCCTCCTAGCATTCAGCCTCAACGTAGGGACATGCTTGTCAGCTGCATCGAGAAGATCCGAGGCGACACCGTTGGGTAGATTGGATAAATTTGGCAAGTTCGGTAGGTTGGGAAAAGTAAGCCCCAGAGCACTTGCAGGTCCAGCAACAGATGGTCCGGTTTGAGTGTCACTGCTATTTCCCGAACTCTGAAGCGCAATACTGTCCGTACCTATAGGAGACGCACTAGTTGGTCCACTTCCCGGAACGATAAGATTTTCTCCCGCGGTGTTCCATGTGCGAAACTTTCTTGACCTCGCCAACTGTCGATTCCAGCCAGCTACACTTAGAGAGCCCAAGGCAGCCCAATAGACCAAAAGTGCAGGGCGGCTCCATTGTTTTCGGCCTTCCAGTAACCAGAGAATGATCCATACCCATGGGTTCCTCTTGCCCAGACACCAATACGTCCACATTCCGATAAGTCCGAAAACCATGACAAAGGTTCCAACGTAGAAACCAAGAGCTAATAAACGTCGCTGACGCAATTTTCGCTCAGGATACCGCATCCGTCGCACAGGACGCCGACCAATGTGACGAGATAGTATTAGAAAGGGCGAAAGCATAAACCCAGTAAGAAAAGAGCCTGCAATCAAAGCAGTTTGGAAGATCAGTAGAGGTGTAGGGAGGCGATAAGTTTTGATGTATAGAGTGGTCAACGGCCAGATCTGAACGAGAAGTGGGCATGAAGTGTGCGTAAAGATCATCGACACGAACCCTGGCAGCGGTAATATTCAAGAATTCCATGAACAGCGCGGTACCTCCAAAGCTAACTACTCCAAGTTCCCCAAGAGTGAACCCACGATGAGCAAGACGGACTGCTCCATAAAGGGCACATTGATAAAAGAGAGCAGCAAGGGCAACCTCAAGCCAGCTTAAATCTACAGCAGAAATGTGAGATCTCATAACAGTTTGAGTGAGGAAGGCTTACGTTGCCATATACCCAACGAGAACTCCTTGAGAGCCAACTTGATGCCTAGCATGCCAATAGTCGTCCCGAAAGTGAAAATGATGCTATAAATCAACCTTTTTCCTTCGCTCCGGGGTACAGATTTCCGCTCGTTATCTAGAGAAAAACTGCCGATTCGATATCTGCTTTCAAACCACCATGATGCACAAACGTGGAAAAGCAGGAGGGTCGAGCAAAGATTGGACAAGTCAACCAGGTTATATCGAGATAGCACTAACGCTTCTAGAACGTTAAGACTACCTTTGTCATTATGGAGAAGTCGTGGTGGCTCTATTCTCCAAGTCGGAGGTAATGGGTTGGCGAACGAAGATGAAGTCAAAGAAGAATACAGGAGGGCTGAGGAAACAAGGGGTCCAAATAAGAGACCAGTGAGAATACCATCATCGGAAGAAGCCCTGTAGTTTTTTGGTACAGACATCCATACAAAACCGAAATCCGCCTTTTTACGAGCCAATAAAGGCAAGTTCTTTCTCGTGTCCCTGTTTTCTGGTATTCGTGGAGAAGAGGGACGTTTTTGAACAAGTAACGGTTCTGTGGGAAGGGAGGTATTCAACTGCCTCGAACTTATTAGCGAGTTTGAAAGCCACAAGATATATATAACTGCGACGCCAGCTAAAAGATGAAGTTCTGGAACAAGGTTAGCAATGGCATCAAGGTGAGGATTCCAAGTCGAACCTGTAAGCACCCACAGGTTATACTCTCGAGAATTGAAATATTGGGATTTGAAGTTGGTGTCTTCCCATATTTTGGAAGAAGCGTAGACCAAGGAACCAACGAGAATAAGAGATTCCCCTGCTTTCCGAGCATCAATACTGAGATTCCACACATACGAAGTAAAAGGAATGGATAAATTGATCTCGAAGTCGGCAGGGAAGATATAAATAAACCCGCTGAGATATGACCGGTGACGAGGAAATGAGGCCACTACTGGGGATGATATTCGATGCACGATGCCATTGGAGTTTGGACGAACAGCAGGAGACTTGGAACGCGTGAATGGCGCTCGAGCACTCAAGAGACCAGAGACAGGCGCTGATGAGTCACTGGAAGAGTTTGCATGCGAGTTTCTACGAGGGCGAGTTACCGAAGCTGAGGGATGTTTACGTTTCCTTAATTTTTTCGCGGACGATTGAGATGATGAAAAGGTCCTGCCGCGAGGAGCAGGCGGAACGGCGAGATCTTCGATGTCTGTATCCTCGTCTGTGCTTTCTCTGGATTGGGAACTGTCACTAATGTCAGAGCCATATCGACCTGGATACTACATGAGCAAAACATACCTAGAAGATCCGGCGTGGTAACTTGTGCTCCAGCCTATGCTCTTGTCTCCGTTATTGCTAACATTAATTGAAACCGGCTTGGATTTGCGTCCAGTGGAAGCCTGCTTGCGGCTGAGATCGCTTCGCCTAGATACCGGTTTCGGTGAAGGAGAAGACCGTGACCGAGGCAGTTTGAAAGGTTACTGAGCGAATAGTGTTGGTTTTAGACTGGAAGAAACAGGTACTTGAAGTATGACGAAACGTGTCAGAACTTTCGCACTCACGTGATAATGCCGGCACTCTATTTACCACCCAATTTGCTCCCTACCAACTACTCCAGTCCCAATATTCTCTCTCACCATGTCTGATGATAAAGTCGTGTATTTCCAGGATCTTGAACCTGCGCACCGCTCAACTGCAGTTTCTGACACATCTCCAGTCGCGTCGAAAGCTTTAGCTGCCTCGTCCAACGGGAACGCGTCGAAAACGACCGTCACCGCTGTAAAGCGCCAGCGAACGCTTGCGGATATGTTCTCTGGGCCCAGCTCAAAACGACAAAAGTCTACCCCAGACTCTAGTCCTTCGCGTTCTCAGAGTGCATTTGTATCTGGAGTCCAAAAACTCAACTCTATACCATTTTCTCTCAAAGAATATAAAGACTCTCTAAATGAAGAGCAGGCGAAACATCTTCGTCTCGAGTGCGAAGTGATGGGAAAGAGTTGGTAAGATCATCCTCTTTTTGTGTTTGTTAGGCGCGTTTGATTCTTTACGCGTTAGGCTAAAGTTGTTGAAAGACGAGATAAAACTGCCATACTTTATAGCCCTAAAGCGCTTTTCTTTGGGAACAAGGCGTACGAGGCGCAGATGATACCCCTCAGCCACTGAAAGTGTATCCTTCCCGTAAGTGTAAACATATTTTACACCCGTACATGACTGTTCCAACGTCATTCATAGCGAGGGATATCTATGCATGGTCAAACTTCACTCCTTTGGGCAAGGTTAAGGTTGTCATAATCGGTGGGCTATATATGAGATGTACAAGTACGCGCCTAATCAAACCCAACATGAAATTTAGGGCAAGATCCCTATCCTGGTCCAAATCAAGCGCATGGTTAGTCTTTAGCTGATATCTGAGAATCATGATTCTCCGAAAACTAAGTCGGTTTTCAGGCCTCTGCTTCTCTGTTCGTATGGGAGTTCCCATCCCTCCGTCTCTCAGCAATGTAAGTATCCGACCTTGAGCGTCCCGTTTGCCGTCCCGTTTGCTTTCACTAGTGTCATTTAGATAATCAGAAGCTAACCATTGTTGTTTTCTTGAGTCTAGATTTACGCGGAGATCAAGAGCGAGTTTCCTGAATTTGTACCTCCAAGGCACGGGTGAGTGAACACGCTTTATCGCATTGACTATATTTAAGCTTCATGTTAGACACCTGGCTGCATGGGCTAATGCCGGTGTGCTCATGCTTAATTCCTGCCTAACAGTCCAAGCCCGACAGGCCAACTCTCACGCAGATAAAGGCTGGGAACGATTCACCCAGAAAGTGATCGATATCGTAGACAAATACGGTGGAGCTTCTATCAAAAGTAGTGCATCTGGAGAAGCGAGTGGAGTCGGTCGAGGAGTTGTGTTTCTTGCTTGGGGAGCCTTTGCTCAAAAACGCGTAGCCCAACTTAACAAAGTAAGTTCACTCCGACGTGAATTGTAAACGGTTTGCTGAATGATCTCTTTAATCAATAGACTAAACATCTAATTTTGAAAAGTGCTGTGAGTTTGCCTCATTTCTACTTCTCCTGTTCACTGACAACCGTCGTATCACGATAGCATCCCTCTCCACGATCAGCGGACCGAGGATTCTTGGGAAACGGGCATTTCAAGGCTGCCAACGATTGGTTGGCAGAAAGATATGGGACGGACGGCCCTGTCGACTGGTGTGCTTTAGATACTGATAATCAAACATAAGACGTGGAGACAGCACAAAAAACTATGTCGGCTTGTGTGCTTTGAGTACTGATACTACTTCCCAACCTTTGATTGCTGTCTGTCGTTGTAAAGGTCTAGATCTAGGATATTTTTGCTAACTTCTTGCTTTATGGTGCTATTATTACTGTACATACTGGTACGTCTTTGACGCGCGATTATATCTACGTATCATAACTTCTATGTCTAATGAGATTGATTGTATATGGCTTAACGGTCCAGATCGGAATCCAGGATGCTGAAACGGCTCCATAGGTGACACCTGGATCGCATTCTGTTTCTTGCTCAAGAATGCTTGCGGCGTCGGAAAGTGTGTGAGAGGCTTTCCAGGAAAATGTGTCCCTTATAATCTATTTTCTATGAGACAACTGTTCAAGGCTCCGAGTCATTCATGATTTTTCACATCCGATTCTGTGGGTAGAGATGAGTGGGGACGCTATCTTTTACAGGTGACCTGTTTCCACAAGTGACGTTAGAGTTGGGTGTGATCTGGTGCGATGCTTGATCAGGTTTAATTGATAGGGGATTTGTACTATAGCGTATACGGTTACAAAATACGATAGGTACCAGGCATACTTTAAGGCCTACGTACGGTACTTCATCTGCGCCGCTACTTGTGAAATGGAAGTGCAGTTCGTGGCTGAACTTTTAGGAAAGGGGATGAGAGGCTTCCACTGAAAACCGTTCGCCATTAGTACTCTATTCAAGTTGTACATTCTATCATCGATGAATGCCTCACGATAGGTACCGGTCATATTTCAAGGCCTACATACGGTATTTCAGCTGCACCGCGACTTGTCAGATGGAAGTGCGGTTGCCAGTGTAAGCAGCGAGCTTTTTGGTGAGCTGTATTCTCCACCAATGCCCTTTTGATATCGTGAGATGCCACAGCTGCTGTATGTGGGGCCCACACACCACAAATTTCCCGAAAGGGAAAGCCGAGTGATAGGGGCTTGATCCGAACGAGCTCAGTGATGGTAGTGTATGACACATTGACACTCGCCTTGTCATCGACGTCCAGCATGTTCAGCTCATTCCTATTCTGGACATAATTGTCCCGGTTCCGTGGCGAGCGTTCAAATTCTATAATCGGCATGGCACAAAGTTGAGCAATTGTTCGATACCTTCCGTTCACTGTTGCGATGTTAAGTTCTAACACTCAGGTTGCTTTGGGGGTCTAATACGGTACTTCAACTGCGCCGTGACTTGTCAAATGAACGTGCAATTGTGTGAGCGAATTTTATGTAAGGAACTGTGCTTATGAGAGGCTTCCCTCCTGATCGAATTTATGATGAAGCACATCGAGCAGTGTTCTTCATGATCATACCATGCTCTCTCATCGAAACTTCGCTGGAATTAGGAAAACCTATCCGATTGATGATCTGTAAGTGAAATGCAACTGCCGTATATGGCAGGGGTTCAGCTACATTTCTCGGGGCCACAGGAGCTACTGCTCCTTCCATGGTAAATGTTGCGGTGAGTAGTTCATTTTATATCCCACTAGGAGATGCGGGCTGACACCTAGTAGATTGTTGCATTCAGCTTCGTCAATCGGGTTTTTTGTCACCGCCGTACACTGGAATCATATAAAAGCAACTCCACCTTGTCATTTATCATCAAGTCGAACCTCCGATACTCAACCTGCAATAAAGTCGCCCATTTTAGCATGACTGATAAAGTTGTACCTCGTGCATTACCACTATCTTCGCTATTTTCTAACAAATTCCAAAAGTGTCGCCAACTTGTTGTCTCCAGTAACGGAACGTTCGTTCCTCTCATCTTCACCATAAATCCCGACATCTCGCGCGGGCAACACCCAGACCACGAAATTTACGCCTGGGGCCCAGAATAAATACTTTTATCTCACCACAGGTGATTGGTGGGCCAAGGAAAACAACAAAGTTAGTCTCCTTCCTGAAGGTCTTGTGGTACAGTAGATGCTGACTCTACGATACGATAAGTCCCAAGTTGAAGTCAAGAATGGAGGGGCAATACCAGAAACCTATCACTATATCGACCCCACCACGTTCAGCGAAGACTCGGAGAATGAGGCCGTGTATGTTGTCGAAGGCGATGTGCCCAACTTTACCACCACTTTCAAGGAGATCCGTCGTATTCCAAATGCACGCTGTTAATAGTTGTTTTCGCTGCTATGTCCTAACAATTCCTTAAAGGTTCGCCAGCTTACTATCTCCAACAAGGGTTCCGAAACGTCTACTCCCACCATCTACATTCAAGTCAATAAAAGCTCAGCGAATTGGCAACCACTCGTGACTGACCTTAAGATTGGAGACAAGATCGTCATTGATCTTAAAGCTACCCATCTGTTCACCTGCAAAATCGTGACAAGGTTAGTCTCCTTCCAAACGTGTTCAAGTGGTAGAGTTGATAATGATTCTGCGATAAGTTCCTACTGAAAGCCTTCTTTCCGAATGAGGGGCACGAAGGGCACGAGGATCACGGAAACATCTACGATGACGCTTATGTTCATTGAGGACTCAAAGAATGAGGCTATATATACTGCGGCAGGCGAATACTACTGGCCCCAATTTTATTTAAAGCAGGTTCACCCTATCGAAGACCCAACACCCGTTGGAGATGTACGTCGTGCAGCACTTGTTTTTTCAGCTACCATCTAACAATTGCCTTAAGTGTCGCCAGATTACTGTTTACAACAGCGGATCGTTCATTTCCATCATCTCCACTATTAATGAAAACACTGGGATTAACCATGTACTTGATCCTGACATTCACGCTAAAGGCACAGGTGTCTTTGATCTCACAAAGGTTAAAGGGCTGAAGAAGGGCGACACGGTTAGTCTCCTTCACAAAGGTCTTGTGCGACAGAGTAGATGCTGACTCTGCAAAAGTTCCAAATCAAAGTTATCTGTGCGACCTCAAAGGCTGAAAGTACTGATGAGACCTGGCTCATGTACACTGACAACTCCAAGAATGAGGCTGTATATAATGTCGGAGGCGACGCAAACACGCCTACTATTTATTTCAAGGAGCTTCGTCCTATTGTTGTTCCAATAACGCCCGTTGGAAATGTACGTCGTGCAATACTAGTTTTTTTTTCCGCCTGCTCTAACCAATGTCATCAGTGTCGCCAGATTAGTCTTTTCAATAACGGATCATTCACTGCCACATCTACTCTGTATACACTGTAATTGTTCCAGATGTATAAACGCCGTAATCATAGCGTAAACAAAAAAAAACAAAAAAAAACGAACGTTCCTAGAAATCTGGCAATTTGACGTGAGTGGCTCACAGCCAGTGACATTTAACGCCATTAGCGCAGTGCTAAACTACAGTTTTGGTCATTTTCAGTGTCTCGTTACATTTGTGTCCATTTGCGCTTATAAGTCTTCTGACAAAACACTATGGCGGTTGTGAAAACCTAATTTTGCTCAGCTAAAGCTGTTTATCATACTCTTCTTGTTGAGGCAAAGACAAGCAGATCATCTACATATTACTCTTAACGCCTGAAGAAGATGGGTATATGTTCTATAGTTTTTTTATTTTATACTACTGATTTATGTGTTAACACGATTGAGAGCTGCAGAAAGCATCGTCACGAGAAACCAACCTTACATGCGTAGTCACGTCACTGACCACCCTCACGTCAAATTGCGCCAGATGTTCTAGGCGAAGGCTGATGTTTGTTTATTTTGTTTTTTGTTTAATCTATGATTATCGTAAAGCGGTCCGCCTATACATCTGGAAGAGATTATATACACTGATGACACTAAGCACGTACTTGAGGGGATATTCAGCTTCATGCTTGGGTCAAGAATATTGTTTTTGATCTTAGTGAAGTTGATTGGTTGAAGAACGGCGACGTGGTCAGTCACCTTCCCTAAAGGTTTTGCGATATAGTACATACTAACCCTGCGATAAGTTCCGACTGGAAGTCGTCTGTACGACCACAAAGGCTGAAAGTGCCGACACCACCTGGCTCGCATACACCCATGGCTCCAAGAATGAGGCTGTATACAGTATCGTAGGAAGTCCAGAGGCACCTAAAATTTCTTACAGATACCTTCGTCCTATTGCTGGTCCAATCTACTAGTCAGTGAATGATTTTTGGTTCTGCTTCGTGTCTTATAAGCTATTTGTACAGGGTCAGGACCAGGGGAGGTTCGCTACTATGTAGCCTTATAATAACATTGATTTTGGAGGTGCTGATCTCCGAGACACTCAGTTTCCATCTTACCTTTTATGTTGTATCGTAAGGTTGTTGAATATCAACAGTGCCACTTTGATTTATTGCTTTTGCAAGAACGAGAAAGTCCAAAAGGTCGTGGGTCGGTTCTCCGAGTTTGGAATCATCACGGTCTTCTCAGCATGGAGGAAAGAGTGTTGTATTGAGTTTGTACCACAGAGGAGTCCGAGTCAGTTCACAGAGAAACGCGACAGGAGTTTAAGGGCACTGGAGGAATGTGAATCACGTTCCGGTCGCCGAAGCGGCATCATCGGCATCATCGGCATTAGCCGAAGACTTTACGCAATCACATCACAGCTGGTATCGTTCTATCTTCCATGTTTACAACTTACAAGTTTACAAATTGACATCCACCCCCCAACGCCTCCGAATTTTTTCGGAACACGTTTGGGAATTGCGGGATATTTGCCAGTGGGGTCGGTGGTCCACTGGTCTTGACTCTTAATTCTGTCAGTAATCTCGTCCAAATTGATTTCTCCAGACTTCCCTATGTTACATGTACAGTATGTATGTCTTTTACCAACCCCTCCTGCTCGCCATTATTGGCACGGTCTATGTACCATTTTAGCACGCCTGATACCTGAATGCGCTAGACTCGGTCATAGATTGTTTTCGATGTGGCTGCGTAGTACTTGGAGCTTTGTATGTGCGTTTGCGAGGACTTGGATAGACTTGGATCCAGGTTCGGCTGAGGGCTCATGATTCTGCCGCGCCACCTTTGGTTCAGTACCTTTACAACAAGATTCTTCTTTACATCGATACTTCTGTCCATGACGATCCCTCTTTTTTCAAGGTGCGACGATGAGCACTGCCATCCACGGTAACTTCGATGCGTGGATTTAATTTTCTCTGATCTATCATCGACAAAGAAATAGGCCCCGGTTTACATACTGGTGTGCTGCTGTCTGCTGTCGCTCAAGTACTTAGCAGAATCAGTAATACTCGGGGTTGGAGCTCTGGAGGATTGGACTTTTCCAACCCGAACAAGAGAATAATTGTGTCGACTCGTGCGCTTTTGATACTGATACTACCAAGCTGTCTGTCGATCTAAAGGTCTGGATCTAGGATGCTTTAGCCATCTTCCTTTGCTAGATGGTACGAGATGGTACGTCGTTAGCGCAGTGGCGGTTTAAATCAACATATGATACTTATCTCTTCGTGTCTACATTGATTGCATATGACTTTGACGGGCCCATGTTGCGCTCTTTTGCTCAAGCTTTCTAGGAAAGGTATTCCTTGTATTCTCCTCAACCTATCTTCCAAGTTTGAGGCAATGATAATGATTCGGAAACGAGATCAGTGGGGTAATCACGCCAAGTCTACTTACTAGTTAGCTTATACCCGGAAATACGGAAATACTTCCAAACTGAAACTTTTGCTGAATTCCAAGCGCTTGGGCCGGAGCAAGGTGATGTCTCAGTACCGAATCAGGATATTGGGGTCATGGACAACGAGGTAGCTTTATGCACACGAAACAGGAGACGGAACGGTTTTACTACATATCAAGCACAGTAGCCTGCGCTGTGGAGGATTATCAATACAAAAAGTCTTTGCGGACGTCGTAAGTGTGGTCATTAGGATAATTATGGTCTAAAATATTAAAGGTTGGAAATATCATGACATCTGTGAACGACCATTTGCGTAAATTTGTCGCAAAGCAGGTAACTGGGAATGATGACCACCGATGTTGCCCTGCAGATGTGGAGGTGAAGGCAAACGGAGGGGCATGGGATTGGAGAGGTAAGCATAAGGCGTTTGAGGTTCGGCTAGAGAACGTCTTTGAGTAAAGGGAAGAGGGGAATTGCGGTGCAAATGCTGGTTGAGCGACGCTGTCGGTGGCGCGTTCGAACCGTCGTACGGTGCAGGAGAGTAAGCGTATTGTGCACGATGGTCTTCGCGCTGATGAGAGAAACTAGGAGCTGGATAGCTATTGCTGATTGCTCTGTTTGACTGCTGAGAATAATCCTGATATCCCGACAAGCTCCTGGATGAACTCGGAAAGTATGGGACAGATTTCGACGGTGGCGGAATAGACATGGATGGCAGGGGATATGGAACAGAGTTAGACGAGCTTGGAACATCAGAATTATCGTTCATGACAATTGCCTGATCCCAAGGATTTTCATTATGGGCGACCGCTGTGTTCAGCGGAGAGAGGGAGCTGGTGCGAGTTGAAGAAGGCGAATCCGAAGAATCGCTGGATTTCAATAGCGTTTTTTCAAGACTGGGCGACTCGCAGGATCTTGGTTTGTCCTTGCCCGTTGGGCCTTTACCCAGGGCTGGACGATTAGCTGGTGGCAAATTGAGAGCTTGTCTCAGACAGTCATTTTCCTCCTCGAGCGAAGTGACTCTTTCTTCTAGAGCCTGATGGACAAATCAATCAGAAATTGGATTTGAGTGCGAGTTATTTCACATAGGATCAGCAGAAAGAATCACAGACCTGAAGATGAGCAGCGCGTCGAGCACGAAATGCTCTTTGGACGTCTCTGGCACGATTAGGGGGAAGACTGTCATTTCTTTTTCTGCCGCGTTTCGAGGACATGGTGGTGGAAGAATAAGTTGAGAAAAAGGAGTAAAAACTACGTCGTTTAATGTTTGTTGCTCTTTATTTTGCGTTTATAATCCTCGATCGCGTCCGTTTTAGGAAATATATATGATCTGCCTTTTAAGTACATCAAATCTTATGTAACCGAACACTGCTATTGTAGTACTGTTGAACTAATCCAGCTGCTTCATTCATGATAACAATGCCCAATGTTACTTTGGTACACGTGAAACGGTCTGTCCTTCTTATCATCATGCATCAGTACTCAGTACCAGCAACGAGTCCATGGTAAAACAACAAAACTCTCAATGGGCGTCGATGATTGCCCTCATGATATATAGATGCCTTATTCAAAATATTATTATATGGCCAACTCGACAAGTGTTTTGACCCTTTGGGGCCAAAATCTTGATCTAAAAAAGGCAAGAATACCACAACTCCCACGACCCTTTAGGTAGCAGAGTCAATGTTTACACGTTGTCTGCCGCAGGCTCCCGCACCAACCGAGGTTAAGCGAGCTTTACGCCGCTCCATGGTCCGGGCATCCGATTGCATCTCGTAACCGTCGCTTGCAGTTGAGACAAGCAATCACTGTTTGGGTTCATCGCGCAGTTTGTCGTAGACGTTCTATTCCGATCTAACTTTCCATAGTAGTTTCAACCGTTGTTGACTGCTCTGTATTGAGAGATCATTACAAGAGGTATTTCTGGTTCACACTATCATGGACAGGTCAAGTCTTCGAAAGGCGGTGTAGTATAACAACTCGGGGAAATGGCTCCCCTGAATCTGGATGAGCGACGGTAGTCCATATGCCCAGAAATGCAGGCCTAAAGATCGGCAGTTACAGCGAACTCTTCAGAGTATGATCCGTACCATAACCTCATTGTCCTTTCCGATCTCCTCCGAGTTAGACAATGCACAAGTAATGGCATGAAGAAAGGACTCTGAGAAGGATAAATGAGATGGCAGCACATAAAAGAAAGCTGGAGTGCATAACACAAGACGCTGCTGTACTCACAACCAGACCGCACCTTCCGGAAAGTCACAACAGGGGGCATGCAGCGTCGCTTCATACGGCCAGATCGGTGTCGTTGAGACAAAAGGTGTAGAAAATAGCGATCATAACGGGTCATAGCTCCAAGCAAGAACATACGCAAGAAAGATCCAACAAGCACTAGCACCGATGGGATTCGTAAATCTAGGTCTACGAAGAGTGAGCGAACCTGATATGAATAGTAGTAGTGGCGTTCCTTTACCTTTACATTCTTCTTTTTCTTGATTTTTTTCTTCTTCTTCTTTCGTGGTTCTGTAGCTACTGGTTCGGCACCATGATCCACTTCCTCGTCATCCTTTTCCTTGTCCTCATCCTCGTCCTCCATCATGCGCTTTCGCTTTCGATGGTCGTTGACACGGTCGCCGTCAGAAGTTCTCCTCACAAAACACGACACAAAAAATCCATTAGTGGCGTCCTCTCCAGGCAAACAACGAACCATCGATATGGCATGACCTACATAAAGGTATTGTCAGAAACATTCTGATGCACTGTACATCGCAAATAAGCATACTAGGGTCGTCCATCTCGTTCGGATAACCCCGACGCTTCCATTGTGGTAAGACTTCATTTGGAGGCGCGAGCTCAAAGTTTGCAGAAAGAGCCTCGTCGGATTTGAGCGCACTACGAACGACGTGCTCGTCTTCAATGGCGTAGATAGAACAGGTCGAGTAAACTATTCGTTTCACTGAAGGGACTATCGTATGATAAATGAGCGCGAGACCACTTAAGAATATAGACAGCCAAACATTTCATTGCGTGTTTAATCATCATAAGTTGAAAGCCGGCGAGTTTGTTCAAGCGATCTTCCTGAAGCGACTCAGTTTCCTGTTCTGATTCCCAAGCTTCAGAGAATAGTCACAAGTACAGACCATTCGAGACTCACCAGATTCAACAAGGTAGTCCAGGCGGTTTACGATGCCAGATCCACTGCAGGAGGGATCCAGCAGTCTTATGAAGAGCGCCTATCAGCCTATTGGGTGACAAAGTCGTGAAATGACATACATATGTGTAACTTGAGAATACTTGGGGTCCGACGGATCCACAGTAAGAAAATCAGCATTCACCGGTTCCACATTCTTGCACTTAGCCTTTGCTAGCATTGTCTGCAGTGTTGAGAATCTTTTGCGGTCCCTTTCAAACGCGAAGAGCTATGTACATCCCAAGATGAGCTCGGTATTCGAGTAAGGTTATGATGACATGCCGTTCCCAAGTTACACATGAGTGTGCTCAGATGCGATGTTTTATTGCCCGGCGCGGAGGTGGCATCTATCACGACCGCATCGGGAGAGGCAGGAGGATCAAGGACCACGGCGGGAAAGCATGAAGCTTTGTCCTGTAATATAACTTTGCCGTTTCTGTAGGCTTCTTCATCTTGGAATGATACTTGAGGATGGAATAACAACAACGCCGGGATGTGTTCGTCTTTGGAAAACTCCTGTTTCGAAGTTCTGTGGGGCGTTAGTAAACGGGTTGATGTGAAGAGAGAAATCGTATCGTACTGCAAGGAATCATATGAATCCTTAAGTATGAATCCATTGGATGTAAAATACTGGACCGCATCGTCGATTGACCATAGGGTGGTATTCACGCGAACATATCTGGGAATTAAGGCTATAGAATATTGAGCCAAAGTTTCCATGAGAAACAAGAAGGCTGACCCGCTCGAATATCGCCTGTCTGCGCAAGTTCCTCGTTAGACTTGACCCCACGCTTAATTTTGAGTTTCTGTAACTCGCTGTGCAGTCGAGTTTTGTGGCGAAGAATACTTTGCTTAATAGGCCCGTCTCCAGCTTGAATTCCGTTCGAAAACAGGACATCATGAACGAGAACGAGGGCCAAATTCAACGAAGAGAGCTTTTTGCGCTCCTCTTTTAAAAGCTTGGCTTGCTCAATTACATCTACCAGGACAGGCTTGTCTACAAGCAAGCTTTTTTAACAACCGGCGGTCCGTTTCGCAAGGGAATTCTCACATTTCAGAGTCTGGATAACGAGAGCGGACGTCCGTTTTCTATCCTTCTCTGCGACAGTGGATATAAGACCCTTTATAGAACCTTTTTTGTTATCCAGGCGGTCAAGGATCTCAGCGGCGGAGAAGTAGAAGTTCATGATAGCATTCTAAGTATCGGGTGTACATGTGCATCAGAGCGAAAAACGAAAACCAAGAGGAAAAAGAAATGTACTCGGAAAACCTGGAAAGGAAAGAAAATTAGTTAGCAATGTCGCGAAGAGGGGGAAACGGAAACGAAGTTCAGGACAAGAATTGTCGTCACAAATCAGACAATGTAGATAAGTTGAAAAACATCATAAAAGGAAGAAAGAACAACAGATATTCACCCTATGTAGGCCTCTTCGTCGTCGTGGTTCAAAAGCAAAGTAAAATTTAGCTAACGGACCGGTCATCCGAAAAATCAGAGCTCTCGGCAAGACATACGCGCGCTACTCTTTCCTTTCAAACTCGTTCTTCAGTAAGGCGTGTTTCTTCATTCTCAAAGTCTCTCGCTGATAATTTCTAGTGCCGGTCGACACTGAACTGTACGAGCTGCTCGGTGTGTCTCCTAGAGCTACTGAAGGTGTGTTAGACGAGACTTTGCGTGTAGGACTCTTGACAAACGCTTTTCATAGAGGAAATCAAGAAAGCGTACAGAAAGAAGGTATGCAGGCTGTTACATTCTACTTTTGGAGCCTTCTAACGTTCTCTAGGCTCGCGATATTCACCCAGTATGTAAACAAGCTTGCTTCTAGCTTTCATGCTCACTTGGCGCTTATTCCGTAGGACAAAGTGCGTCCAAAGTCTGTGTCCAATTTTTTGAGGTAATAATTCTGAAGCGTAGAACCCTAATGATCCCAATGCGGCCACAAAATTTCAAGAAATGGCTGCTGCGTTCGTGTCGTTCATTCTCATTCATTAATGATCCTCACCATTTTCTTTCCAGGTACGAGATTTTAAACGATCCGGACTCAAGGGCTATCTACGATGAATCTGGAATGGACGGTCTACATGGTGGTGGTGCAGGCCGTGGCATGGATGATATTTTTGCACAATTCTTTGGTGGCGGCGGCGGCGGATTTTCATTCGGCTTCGATATGGGAGGAGGACCTTCTTTCAAAAAACGAAATGACTCTATCATTGAACATGAAGTGACGCTGGAGGATTTGTACAACGGAAAATCAGTGAAAATGAACATGGAAAAGCAGATTTTGTGCACCACATGCAAAGGGTGAGTCGCATGGGCTTTTTCCTCAACTATTGTAGCTCATACACCGAACAGATCTGGAGCAAAAGGAAATGCGAAGCCCAAGCAATGCTCAACGTGTGAGGGCAACGGCCGTACCTTTGTGAAAAGTCATGTTGGTCAACTAATACGTTTCTACTTGCGTCATGTCTAACTATGATCTAGATGGCTAGTGGGCGAATATCAGTTTCCCCTCAAAAGTGCACAGACTGTAATGGTAAAGGTGAAAAACTGCGAGAAAAAGACCGGTCAGTTGTGTACAAGTGTGACGTTTCTGGTGTCGTTTACCAGTGACCCTGACAGGTGTAAAAAGTGCAAGGGTTCTGCAACTGTCAAAGAAAAAACACGACAGGAAATTTTTATTGAGAAAGGCATGACTGATAATCAGAGGATTGTGTTGGCTGGTGCTGGTGACGAAGAGGTGAGTACTTTTCACTCGGCAATTTTCTATATGCTGATGGTGCTGCAGCCTGGCGTATCGGCTGGTGACGTGGTGTTCGTGTTGCAAGTTCACCCACATGAATCTTTTGAGAGAACTGGCAACGATTTGCTTGTCAAAATCAAGATTACTCTTTCTGAAGCACTATTAGGATTTTCGAGGATTTTGCTTACCCATCTCGATGGTCGCGGAATTAAAGTAACATCCCCGCCAGGTAAAATCCTGCAGCCTGATGCAAGTATCGTCATCCGAGGAGAAGGAATGCCTATCTATAAACGATCAGACCAGAAAGGGGACCTTTTTGTTCTATTTGATATTGAAATGCCCACTGAAGAATGGCTGCAATCAATTAACCGTCAGGTAAGCCTTTCGGTGCTATTCTCTCGTTCTATAATCTTACTTGGATATTTGCAGACTCTGGAAAAACTTCTTCCGCCGAAAAAGCCTGAAATGCAACCCCAACCAGAGATTGTAGATGAGGCTGACTTTGAGGAGATCGACGTGCGTTCGCAATCTTTTCCGGCTAGTCACGACTTCTTTGATCATGTCTTTGCAAACCAGCGTGAAAATATACACGACGGGGACGATGACGACGATTGGGAAGATGATGAAGACGACGACGACGACGATATGTACACGGGCTATGGTGCTCCTGAACCTGAATGCCGTCAGCAGTGATTTTTCCCCCATTTATTTTGATCTACTGTTTATACCTGCACCCACTCATTGTCTGTCTTGCTATCGTTTCATACCCCCCTCAATATTGTACTCGTAGCAATCACCACTCTTTTGTTCATCGCTATTGCTTTATCTTATAAGTATTCAGTAGTACATCACTTAATTTTTAATAACTGCTTGCTTATCCCCGCTGCATTGCCTGGCGCTAGCACTATTTTTTGAGCCTTTACTATCAGACGGATATATGTAGTTCTGCCAACTATGTATAGGTCAGTTATGGAGAAAAACAAGAGCGAATACCACTAACCGGTGGAGTGTGAAAGGAAGCAGGAATATTCGAGTACCAACCACGCGAAGAAGCTATTGCAGTGGGGGGCAAAGACACATTCTGTGTAATCACGTTTTGCGCGTAAAATAATCATGTACTACAGTCTACCTGTCAACATTGACGCACTATCCTACATCCACACCTCGAACTGGTCAATTGGCTTGTTCCATTGCACAAAGCAATCACACAAAAGAGTACTATGCAGTGAAAGCAGCAGCGGGTCCAGGTCGCGACGATTTACAAATCTACTATCTTGTAACCCTTGACCTGAAAATCTCTCGTCAAACGGTGTACAAGGAGCCGCATAGTCTAACACGCACTCTAGAGTCGGCAAGCTTATCCAACAGCTTGTCGGATAGCCATTTACAGTTCTCCAAGCTGTTTACACCTTCCGTCCTTGTACATTTTTCTAACTCTTCACGGACAAGACGAGCTTCCATTGCTCGAACCCAGGATTCGCGGATGTGTTCATCACGGGCTTGTAGTTTGGCTGAACAGAATTATAGGTAAGGGATTATTCGAGAGTGCAAAACCAGATGAAAGCACCTTTTATAGCAGCTCTTTGCTCTTCGTCGACCATGGTGTGAGAGAACAGGAAATTTCGGCCGGCGTTCGGAAGTGTCGGCACCATGCGGCTGACCCGCAATCACATGGTACATGTATATAGGGGTCCGGGGACGCGATTTCTCCTTGACCGAAGGTTTTACTCTGCTCTAGTAGTAGTACAATGACTACGTATCCCTTAACCCTGCCTGCTGGAAACCCCCTCATTACCTTGACCCATCGTACGTGTCAGATCTTACTACCAAAACCATCCCATGAAGTAGTATTGCAGCGAAGAAATCACTTTGGGTTATCGAGTTGCATAATGGCCAGGATTCGCGCCTTACCCATGAATTAGTTAACCAAGGTGAGTGGATATAGATGTTTACGCGGGTAATCAATGCCGGAACGTCTGAGGATGTTGGTGAAATGATAGGTTTAAAGCCTGCTTTGAACACAGTCGAGAAGGAATGGCGCGAAAGCTGGAGACTCCGTCACAGGGACCAAAAGGCGAACAAGGGCGAAGGAAAAGGCGCGCTAATTATCGTAGGTCGGAGGGACCAGGACAAGTTCTTCAGTAACGGTAGGTTCTACACTCCTATCAAACCTTTTTAACTTGAACTTCCTCATAGGTCTCGATTTCGCTAACTCTCAAAAGGATCCCAATTTCTTTCGACGTAAGCTTATTTTAGAATATGGACTGAAATGAATAACCTAGGCTGACATACACTCAAGTTACTTTCGATCCGCTACTGGAACGGATTCTGACCTTCCCGAGTGAGTTCAATAACGAAGTGCTTTGTATATCTGTCACTGAATGTCATTCTCTAGTCCCCACTATTGCTGCAATCAACGGACATTGTTTTGCCGGTGGTCTTATGCTTTCGATGGCCTGTGATTACCGTGTGATGACCGATGGAAGCAAGCGGAATTGCTGGCTATCCATGAATGAGGTTCATATTATATGCTCTTTTTCTCCTACTCCAGCTTCTAACATGAACTGCTTATTCATGATAGGTTCACTTTGGTGCACCCTGGCCCACTTCTTTCGCTGTCATCCTGCGGTCCAAATTTGGTACTGGTCTACTGAGGCGCGAAATAGCACTCGAAGGCCATCGGTTTACCCCCAAGGAGGCGCAAGAAGCCGGTATCGTAGACTATATAGTAAACGGCGATACTGCTGCTGTGCTTGCGCGCGCGGAGGAGTTAGCTGATCAGTGGTCGGCCAACGCACAGGGGGGTGTCTGGGGAACTATCAAGACTGAGCTTTATCGCGACGTCTTAGAAACGATCCGCAAGGATGTAAGGCCTGCAAATCATTTGCATGATGATGCTGCCGCTAAAGCGAGGCTGTAACATCGTGAAGAGAATTCAAAGATTGTTGTATTCAGTTACTATTTTCACTCGGATTGTACTAGTACTTATAACCAAAATCGTTTCAGGTTATTTTTCAGCCATTGAAGTTAAGAAACAAAAATTTTACCGGCGAACTATAAAAACTACCTTGCACTTGCTCATGGTATGATGTTCCTGTTTACAGAATTTGTTCGACCCCCTCCAAAATTGTTTGATATTACTACTTCAAAATTCCTTTACTCTTATGTAATGAACTGCCCAGTTCTACGCACGTTCCATGTTATGTTGTGCAAGCTAGTTTAGTCCTGGATCTGGTTGTACTTATTCAAGCTGATTGAATCGTGGCTGTGATTTCATCTAGGTTATTCTTGTTAACTGTGGAGAGATATCAAGTTATTTACCCGATCCACCAGCTCCAGGGTACAATATCGAGCCCCACCTATCCGTTCTGGCATCATGCGGCTGCCCCGCAGTGACATATATATCGGGGACGCGATTTCGCCTTGAGCGAAGGGTTTACTCTGCTCTAGTACAATGACTAGGTATCCCTTAAGCCTGCCTGCTGGAAACCCCCTGATTACTTTGTCCCATCGTACGTGTCAAGTCTTCCTATCGAAACATTCCATGAAGTAGTATTGCAGCGAAGAAATCACTTTGGGTTATCGAGTTGCACAACGGTCAAGATTCGCTCCTTACCCATGAGTTGATTAATCAAGGTGGGTAGAATAAATGCTTACACGGGTAACCAATACTGAAGATATCGGTGAAACAGGTTTAAAGCCTGCTTTGAACGCAGTTGAGAAGACCTGGCGCGAAAGCTGGAGACTCCATAACAAGGACCAACAGGCAAACAAGGATGAAGGAAAAGGCACGTTGATTGTCGTAGGTCGGAAGGACCAGGACAAGTTCTTCAGTAACGGTAGGTTCTACACTCCTACCATACCTTTTAACTTGAACTTGTTCACAGGTCTCGATTTCGCTAACTCTCAAGAGGATCCCAATTTCATTCGACGTAAGCTGATTTTATAATATGGACTAAAATTCGTAACCTGGGTTGACATGCACTCTAGTTACATTCGATCCGCTACTGGAACGGATTTTGACCTTCCCAAGTGAGTTCAATAATAAAGTGTTTTGATTCTCTAACATTCAATGCCATTCTCTAGTCCCCACTATTGCTGCAATCAACGGACATTGTTTTGCGGGGGCCTTATGCTTTCGATGGCCTGTGATTACCGTGTGGTCACTGATGGAAGCAAGCGGAATTGCTGGCTATCCATGAATGAGGTTTGCGCTACCTGCTTTTGTCTCCCCCCCAATTTATAAGATGAACTTACTTACTGATAGGTCCACGTTGGTATATCCTTGCCCCCTTCTGGCGCTGCCATCCTGCGGTCCAAGTTTGGTCCTGGTCTACTGAAGCGCAAAATAGCACTTGAAGGTCATCGGTTTACCCCCCAGGAAGCCCAAGAAGCCGGTATCGTAGACTATATAGTAAACGGCGGTACTGCTGCCGTGCTTGCGCGGGCAGAGGAGTTGGCTGATCAGTGGTCGGTCAACGCACAGGGGGGTGTCTGGGGAACTATCAAGACTGAGCTTTATCGCGACGTCTTGGAAACGATCCACAAGGATGCAAGGCCTCCAAATCATTTGCATGATGATGCTGCCGCTAAAGCAAGGCTGTAAGACCGTGAAGGGAATTCGAAGATTGTTGTATTCAGTTACCATCTTTACTCGGATTGTACTTGTAGTACTTATAATCAAAATCGTGTCGGGCTATGTTTCGGCCGTTGGCGTATACAAGCTAAGAAATAAAATGTCTGCCAGCGAACAGTATCGAAGCTGGGACAGATCGAGAAATCAGACCAACCATATGTATCATTAGAATCCTCTTTCACTGAATCGTGTGCTGATAGTCAGTATGCATGTAACTCTACAGTGTGCACTATGACATCGTCTGATGAGAAGCAGGACTAGGTTGCTAGGGTGCTATCTACTCGTGAATAACCGTTGCTCCAATTATAGTACTCCTTATCCAGAAGAACAAGTGAGTTGGTGCAGCTGGTTACAGTGGTGGCTGAAGGGGGCTATATTGTGATCGTGAATACTATGGTAAAGTTCCAAGCACATCATGCCAGGAATTGACATTATCAATCGTAAAGGCAGTGTAATTGTCGTTGTTAGGTACGCTGAGTTCCTTCTCTTGGTGAAAAAACATCTTGACGATCAACGATTATTGATTTCGTTGGTTGTCTTCCCAACTAGTGGGAATATTGCGAACCGGTCGAGGGAAAGTAAAGAGAAAGTGCAGAGGAGTTTGATCAGCGCTTGGGCACTGAGCTGAGCGTCAGAAGGATTTACTTGTTATGATCTAGAGTACAAGGTCGTGGTCTGTCACGATAAGAAAAACAACGCAAGCGCTTACCGCTTTGCCCTGCCTATTGTACTTAGCCACGTGATGGTGATATGTTTACATAACGATGAAATTGTTCATTGTTCACTTTGCCACTGATAGCCGGTAGCGAAGAGCTTTATAAAGTAGCAAGCATGCTTATGAAGTTCTATCCCTCCGGTCCCCCATCTCTCTCTCTAATTTCCTTGTTCCACTATTAGCGAGGCCGGGCCCTCCTTGCTTTCTTTCATCCTTTCCTTAGCTCTAATTTGTATCTCTTCATCGCTTCATCTACGTTTCCCTCGTCATGCAACTCAAGTCATTTGCCACGCTTCTGGCAGGCGTACTCTTCGCACTCTGTACCGTGCAGGATACAGAGGCCCGCCCCGCGAAGCGAAACCCAGGAATGGTCACTCTTCCTTTGAAGAGGGTTCCCAGAGCCGAAGGTATCCACCCCACTGTCGTAAGTTGGAGCTGTTTGTATTTGGTGTTATCGCAATGGTAACCAAAATTTCTTAATGCGCAGTATCTCCAACAACACATCAACCGGGCTCACAGGCGTCTTGCACGTATGAAAGGCCGATCACCGCCTTCTGATCACCAGCTCAGGCAGAACATTGAACGTCGTTTGCTTGCCATCGAGGAGTCTCCTCTGGACAAGCGCTACAACCGTCACGGTGTACCCAAGTCATTATTATCGAGATCTCCCACGAATCGCATTGGCTTTGCTGGTGCTGCTCACAAGTCTCGTTCGCTTGACCTCAAGAAGGGTAAGGCTGGTACTGGTGCTGGTAAAGGTGCAGCTGCTGGTGCTGGTGCAGCGGGTGCAGGCACTGGTGCAGCAGGTGCGGCTTCTGGAGCTAGGTTTGTATATTCATCGTTGTTCGTCTATAAAGATGTCTAATAATCTTGCAGCACTGGAGCCGCTGGTGCCGACAGTAGTTCCAACGGCACTCCTGGAACTGGCTCTGAAATCGAGGCCAATGGTGTTCCCAGCGGAGTTGAGGCGGCTAACCCCCCAACTGCCAGCAACTCCCTGGGTCTTAACATCGAGTAAGTTCCACGACCGTACCTATTGACGATTATCTAACTTTAGCTTCCAGAGGACAAGATGTCGGTTACCTTGCCACCATCCAAATGGGAACTCCGCCGCAGAACTTTTTGATCCTTATGGATTCCGGTTCTGCCGACTTGTGGGTTGGTTCTGAGAGCTGTCAATCTACAGCTGGTGGGGGATGCGTAAGCTGGCTTTCGATGTGGCCCGATGTATTCTGATTTTTCTTCTTCGGAATTCTAGGGTGATCATACTTTCCTCGGCACCGCATCTTCAAGTACCTTCACCGACACTGGCAAGCAATTCGCAGTAACTTACGGTACTGGTAACGTTGCTGGTACCGTGGTTACCGACAACATTGCTGTTGCTGGACTCAACCTGACTGCCCACAGCTTTGGTGTTGCCGACACAGAATCTGACGACTTCGCCGACAACTCGGTTCCATTTGATGGACTTATGGGTCTTGCTCAGTCGGTGCGTCTATTAGTTGACTGTTTTCGAATCTGGCGGTTAATCTCCTACTTTAGACTCTTTCAGAGGAGGGAGTCCCCACTCCCCCTGAAAGCATGGCTGCTGCTGGTTTGATATCTGACGCCATCACCTCTTTCAAGATTTCACGGGAATCTGATAATTTGAACGACGGAGAAATTACTTTCGGGTGAGTATATTCCATTTACATACAATCATCCTCAAATCTCACGATGATTGTAATGTAGTGGTCTGGACCCCACCAAGTTTGTTGCTTCATCTTTAACCACGTTTGCCAATGTCAACACACAAGGCTTCTGGGAGGGCGCTATGGACGCAGTTACTGTCGATGGAACCGATACGGGACTCACCGGCCGTACTGCCATCCTTGACACTGGAACCACTCTCATGGTTGTTCCCCCCTCCGACGCCGCCGCCGTCCACCAACTTATTCCAGGTTCTGCCAGTGATGGTCAGGGTGGATTCACAGTCCCTTGCACAACTAACGCCAGTGTCGCACTTACTTTTGGAGGCACCTCGTTCCCCATTGACCCCACTGACATTGCTGTCCAACCCGTTGATGCAAGTGACCCTACTGGTGACTGCATATCAGGTATCAGCTCTGGAGAAGTTGGTGCGGCCACCGAGTGGCTCGTCGGTGATGTGTTTTTGAAAAACGCATACTTCAGCGTTGACGTTGGACAGAACCAAATCTCGCTTGCTCAGCTTGCAACTGCGACATGATACTTTCTTTTCTTAGCGTGCTTTATGGTTTGTGTGATAATAATAGTGGAGAGACTTTCAGAGAGAGATTGTCAAATTAATGGGGACCTTTTTAAACCAAACTGTACATGAGAATCTCAAGTACCACATGCTGTAGCAAGTATGGACATGTTTGCCTGGATTGAAAGATCCTACGATGTGACAGCGATTCGATAGCAGATGCGAATGGATGTCTATAACCAAGTAGAGTACAAGCAAATGTGAAATGCAAGAAAAATGCTAAAAAGTTGCAAAATGAATGCTGGGAGATGCTATGAATAAGAATGCGAAGAAATTAATGATGTACGTATATACAGAACGAAACGAGCGAGGAAAGTAATTACACCAGTCCATCCAAGTTTGAGTCCAAAGAAGAAAAAAAGAGAAACCCAATACCGCCAAATGAAACAATGAATTATCTCCTTTCAGGGGTCAAGGCTCAGGTCATCCACACTTCCGCTGAGAGTACTTAGATCCCCCAAGTGACGTTCGTCCGATGGATGCATCCACAATAGGCTTCCAGGACTTCCTGGTGTTCCCGTTCCCTCAAAACTAGTCGTAGTACCATCGTCTTCCTCCAACGCGCTCGAGTGCGGTTGAGGCTGGTATTGTACGAGATTAGCGTGCATAGTAGGATCGAACTCATCATCGGAGATGATACTATCCTCTTCGATGTCGTAAATGGTGGCGTTACCGGCTCCGCCATCTTCGTACTCGTCGTACTCGGGGGATTGTTCATGAGCTTCAGGTTCAGGTGGGCCACGAGGAATACGGGAAGCGGAAAACTCTGGAGAGGAGCTTGGCAATCTGAACGAATCGTCGTGGGGGGACGACTGGGAAGAACTACTGCTCCCATTCGCTTGCAAGATACGCATCGACTTCCGCCACTTGCGTTCGTTCGTGTCCAAGGAATCAAAGTCCGAGTCGGTTGACTGTGGGGAAGCTTCTGCTGCAACCCCGTTCCCGAGCACTCTATCGAGCTCCGACAAATCTGATAGCTCCGAGTGTTCTGGGCCTTCTCTTCCGAGATCCTCTCCCTCTTCACACATCAACAACGACATGTTCTCTGGCGGCAGTGGGAAAATCGACGGTGGTCGCGATGACGATTCAGACGATGAGCGTGGCGTGTAGGTTATGGAATTTTCATCATCAAAGGCTTCGGGATCCGTCGTCAAACTGGTCGTCCTATTCCTACTCATCCCAATTGTATCCCCAATAGCACCACTGACTTCCGCCAAAGCATCTTCCAACTCCTCGATCCTCCTCAGTGCTTCCTCCGCTCTCGCCTCAGCCTCAGCCTCAATCGTCGCCTTCTCCCGCCGAGCAGCATGCAATGCGTGACGCAGTTTATGATTAGTCTTTTGGACCTCTGCCATAACCACTAGCCTTCCCTCGGCTTCCGCAGTCCGAGTCTCTGCTTCTTCGAGTCTTATTTCTAAGCGCGAGTTGACTTCTACCAAGACTTTTTTCTCCTCCTCCAGCACCTTCATGGACTTGATTTCGTCCTGTTTGCGCCCCTTCACTTGTGCTTTGGCCTCGATCAGCTGCTTTTCCAAGAGAGCGCGCTCCTTAGACCACTCTTCCTGTTGGCTATCAGCCAAAGCAAGAGCTTGTCGGAGTTCGGTATTTTCGGCTCTCAGTACCTTGGCGGTACGCTGCGCGTCCGATAGAGCAGCTAAGAGAGCTGAAGTTTCCGCAGAGTGTTGGTCTTTGAGATGCTGGAGCTCAGACGTGGAAGATGATGAGTGCGTAATGGAGGGGGAGGAGGCAGAAAGAGCAGGCGAGGCAAAGTTCGGAAGGTTCAGATTTAAAGTGGATGAGGATGAGGAGGCAAACGGGGTTGTTGATACCTTGTTAGACTGTGATGACTGGCTTTGCATGAGATACTCTCGCGTTGCTTGTGCCGACAATGAAGCACTGGCACCAGCACTTGTCGGGGCAGTTGAGGCGCTTCTGATACTTCCGCTTTTTACCGAAGCTGAACGTACAGAGCCAGCTGAGCGTGCGGAGATGGCTGAGGCAGCTACGGACGCTGAACGGGGGTGTTGAGCGCGTTCGCCTTGCATATGCGAAGCGTTCGTTGGGCTCGGACTTGGGGTACGCGGTGAATGAGGAGAGTCAGATGAGCGCGGCCGGAATCGCGGACGAAGGGGACTGCTGGGTGCAGATAAGGAAGAAGGGCTTACATCAAAGTAAGAGTGCGAGTTATGTGCTGGAGAAAGACCGTCTCGCCCGGGGTTAATCAACCCAGCTGCTTTGAACGCCTTGGCCGTGCGAGGACCGAGCCATTCAGTTATTGCAGGCCGCTGATGTAGCTTTCGCTGAGCATTGGAAGATAATTCGTCACCAGCCTCGCTTTGGCTGGGGCGATATTCGTTAAACTGGCTGAGAGTTCTAGCATGAATGGCAGGGTGCCGTCTCCGGGCCAGTACACTAGGGTCCCTTCTTCCAGTCGAGGTAGCAAGGGTTTCAGCCGCCGACGTTGGTCTTGGCTGCTGGCCATCAACGCTCATACTTCGTGTCCGTATACGAGGGACGGTAGAGCTTCCAGAAGCAGATGTACCTAGACTGGATCCTGGCCTCAGGGGCGGACGCGATATTGACGCAAACGAGTCATCAGAGCTCGGACTGCGCACATATGAGGGCCTAACGAGCCCCAAATGACTAGCGTTCTTCACCCGTAGGGAAGAGTACGGTGTTGAATGGGTCTTCGAAGATAATAGTTTGAAGCCACCGGTCGGGGAACTGGGTACGGAGCTTCCTTGACTACCTGGAGATAGCTTGGGAGAATGTAGAGATAGGTTGTGCGGGCTCAGCAATGCAGCTAGTGCGGGATCGACCTGTAGTGCACTATGCACCTGGGCGTGTATTGAAGACGGCGAAAGGGGTAGATGGAGAGATGACGCGGAAGCAGAAGGGGAGCGGGGTCTGGGTGAAGGGGATGGAGAGAAATATGGAGATGGGGAAGGCGAGGGAGAATCTGTAGGAGGAGGGGATTCAGAGGTCGGCAGAGCTGGGAGATGTTTCGATAGCGACTCGGCCATCGATATTCCTGATGTGACAGACGTGTCAGCTTCGACTATTGTCGAGAGGTCAACCCCTGCATCAAGCACCGGAGAGTCTAGATTGTGAACATTGAATATTGAGCATTAGCATCAGAAACAAAGATAAAAGCATACCGGCACTGATATCCATAACGTCTGTCACAATTTCCTGATGTTTAGTCTCGTCTCGACTATCTCTGCTCACGCTCCTGCTGCTTGATTTCCGACCCAGGGTCATCGATCGTCTAACAATATCCAAAGAGGACGAAGAGCCAAGCATAGAATTGCTCTTATCATGGCCCGCATTCGAAGGAACCAGGTTTAATGATGGTCTGGCTGGTGTTAAGTTTATAGATGGCCTTGAAGGTGGCAAGTTCAAGGATGGCCGCGACGGAGAATCAGTCTTGCTTTGTTGTGAAGAAGCAGGGGCAAAAAGAGTTCTAAGAGAACGCAGAGTTGGAATCCCGCTGCGTCCACTGTTACCATTGCCATTGCTTGTTGGAGTTGCCATCTTATTCTTGGAACTACTTGGTTTGTAGGGGAGCGCGGCGGACATACCTGGAGATTTTTGGTTAGAACAAACACGCTAGAGTCTAGGATGTAGCATAACACACTTGAACTTGACCGAAAAGATGAAAGAGAATAATCTCCAGGTAGAGGTTATACCCCTTAGAGGCTCAGAGTAGGAGCACTGAAGCCCATACGCGCCAATATCTAATAGAAAAGTTATGGAAGTTGGTTGAAGAAATAAGCGGAGGCAAATGGCAAAGTGCTTAATAACTTGAATAAGCGCCTCATTCATCAACTAAGTAACTGTCACTAAGTTACAGACGGACTCATTGACCTAGCCTATAGACCTACAGCTTCTCACTTTCCAAAGAAAAATTGGATCGGATGGCCACAGCGTCAGCGCTTCAGCTCTGGCAACTAGTAGGAGAAGTACCTGGTAGCTGCGCCAATTGGGTGGAGTTACGGTGGGTGAGGCCTAGGACCATAAGTTGAGATGGGAAACTACGTCAGCAGTCCATTGATACTCGCGAGAGGAGTCGTCTTAAAGAACGATATCGATAATATGCTCATCACAACTTGAGTTTTCCTTCATCCGCAAAGTCAATCATTTCAAGCTGGCTGTTTCGCAGAAAATACCCCTAGTATGATATAGCAGGTACCTCGCATATCAGCCGCAAAGATAGCTACGTTGGATTAGAGAAGCAGCGGCATGCAGAGTCCTACATACTGTCCTGAACATATAGGCTTCAAGTTAGATGAATCTGATTGGGCGCTTAGTAGCTTTTTGTGCTTTGACTTCGACCAACTACGCCACAAAAGATGTATCTGCTGCTCTAATTTATGCCTCTACGATATGGAAGTTAAGGAAACCCACGAAAGCGCGAATAAATACTCGTCTGTCCGATCTGAACATGCTCAAAATCTCGAGAAAAACATGGGGCTACTACGGGACCTTACAATGAAGCCTCTGGTGAGAGATACTTAGAGTCGTGGATATGTTTCGAAATTCTTACCTTGTAAAACTAGATATTGCCTTGGGAAATTCTCGACCTCATATTCCAACGTGTACTTGCCCCGAGTGTCCTCATGGCGCCAGATATGTACCGCTTTTCTGCGTGGTCGTTCAATCTCTGGATGGCAAACCAGCTGGTGAACGTTTGTCATGACTGGTATCGAGTCGGAATCAGCTTTCTCTATTCAGACATCGCGATCTACTGGATAGGACAACTTTTTGCCTTGGAGCAAACTTTGCGCCACCGGCCAGACCTTGCCAACAAGGTGCTCACTATCCGATTCGCTTTGTACGTGCCACCCAAGTACGTCAATGGACTTGAACATTCGGCAGC
This sequence comes from Rhodocollybia butyracea, assembly GCA_015501585.1. Taxonomy (NCBI): domain Eukaryota; kingdom Fungi; phylum Basidiomycota; class Agaricomycetes; order Agaricales; family Omphalotaceae; genus Rhodocollybia; species Rhodocollybia butyracea. The sequence goes on along the minus strand of JADNRY010000129.1, from coordinate 70,720 downwards.
GTCCCTGGCAAGTCTATGTCCTAGACTCGCTAGCGTCTTTGTTCAACCAATGTTTTCAGCAAATCCTCATCTTTCCTCTCAACTCATCCCAGCCTTCTCTAAATCCCATTTGACACACCTTGCCATTTGCTGTGACAATGAGCTTTCGGTTTTCCATGCAACATCATACCTGCACCTTGTCGCAGATCAGCTCATATCGCTCATCATGTACCCCCGAACAACCCCCAGTCCTGCGACGGCTACCCTTACAGAAGTATCGCAACCTCTGCAATTTCCTCACCTTAAATCCTTCAACTGCCACTTGAATCATATGGAGTTGGCCCTCATCATTCAGAATTGGTCATTTCCCAAGCTGGACACTCTTGCCTTTCTGAACATGGGCGATTCGTTTCCTTCGTACCAGGATGTCTACTATGAACAGAATTTCATCCACAGTCTCAAGTTTATACTCGTTCATGGACGGAATATTCGCACGTTACTCCTCCAACACTGCCCTGTAAGCCGTCCTGAATACCCTACCCTTCTGGGAGAGTTGCTTGCTGCCCTACCAGACCTTCGTCACTTGATTATCCCCTCGGTTCAAGACTTTGCTCTTCCGCAACTTCGCTACTTGGACCTCATTCAGTTGCCTTCGGACGCGCAGGAGCATTTGGAGGTTCCTAAAGTTGAAGACCGAATCAAACGGTTTCCCAGTCTTATAAGCTGCCGCTTTGTCGACCAAGCCCTACTCACCTTGCCATGGATATACCAGCATCTTCATCCATCCTTCGTCGGATCCTTTGGGTTCCGTTTCCCTGGGATTGATATTAGAGGAGATGACTCAACTCTTTGGGGTACCAGCTCCTCCGAGAGAAGCGTCCTTACTAAAGATATATTCGATGCTGACTCGAGCCAGTATAGTTCTGACAATGAATCGTCAGATTCTTCTGACTCAGAAGCCGACTGTCACATGTCGGATGAGTCGGATGAGTGTCTGGAAGACGAAGGCTGGAGTGCTAGAGAGGCAAGTGAGATTGGATTGAGTGTATGGAGAGGCGAGGTCTATGCTAGAGCCTATGTAGAGGAGCACGTTGACAATGTTGAGGACGCTGATTAGGAAGGGTCGGCAGCGCAAATGGAGACCTTGTTCAACAGATGCTGTTCACACGGAGTGTGTTCTTATCTCCTGTGCGATCTTATTCATAATTCCTAGTATAATGCGCCCGGACAGACTGTACGGTGCGCATCATCTCCTGTGCTATCTTTTCGCTCATCATGAGTAACTTACAATGTTTATGCTCTGCGTCATCACAATTCAGGTGTATATTTCCCAGGAGAGTGAACCTCGGTCGCACAATGCTCAGTATTTAGTTATCTCTTATGGCGTCGGATTCCGGATGTAACGAGAGGTGTGCATGTAAATTGAGAAGAAGCGTAAAACATATTTGTGGACACGGATGATTATAAGGATTGTTCACGACGCGAGGGTCTACAGCGTAAACCAAAGCAGGCTAGGATATGTATGGATGCGCACACCCATGCCGCTACCATTAAGGTTTACTTTAATGGAGACGGGATCGAAAAATCGGAAATCGATTGTAGGCGTTTGCCGATTCAGAACCCATTTGTGAGCGCTAATAGCTGATTCATCTTATTCTTGGAACTGCTTGGTTTGTAGGGGAGCGCGGCGAACATACCTGGAGATTTTTGGTTAGAACAAACACGCTAGAGTCTAGGATGTAGCATAACACACTTAAACTTGGCCGAAAAGATGAAAGAGAGTAATCTCCAGGTAGAGGTTATACCCCTTAGAGGCTCAGAGTAAGAGCACTGAAGCCCATACGCGCCAATATCTGATTGCCGAACCTTTAGGTTTGGCTCCTTACGAGAAAGTGCAAGGTATTTCCAAACTATTCCCACGAACCATATTGGGACGAGCTATTTCCTTATTTGTGCATGATCATGTGAGCTATGCATCATGCTAAAGGCGCTTATTGAAGGATGCATCAGCACCAGCATCATGCGCCTTTGTTTTCTCATTCGCCTCTCCAGCTGAACTACTTGCTACATCCAAGATGATTCCGCAGAGAATCAGAGAATCAGCTGGTGCTGTGCTTTGCGCAAAGTTCCACCAAAACCTGCCCCTGCCACTGAGGCGCTCGCCCAATCGCTCGCCGCTGAGAACTGATGTGGGTCAGGTCCGTCAGGATAGATAGAACATCGAAGGGAAGGCCAATTCACTTCTGGGGCCCGACATTGAGCCCACACTTTGCCACCCGTCTTGAGTGGACACACCATTCCCTCCGAGGCTAACTTCTCTATACTTTCTGCTACAGTTCATGACCACTCCAAAGGCGCTTCTCTTTGTCTCTCTCCAGACTCTCCTCCAGCGACTCGTCTTCTGTTGTGGACGTTGTTTGATTGCATCCTTGATGACAACTTGAAGTACAACATTTGTGACTTGAAAGTCCTTGGAACCTCATCGATCATCACTTCCGAAGATTTGTCTGATATAATTGCTCAGGCTACCCAGATCTGTGAGACTGTGGTTGTATTGTTTAGATATCCCCTGGTTCAAATGGTCCAGCTCCTTCTTACTGGTTGCTACTGTGTCTGCTTCTTGAAAAGTTCTTGGTGATTGCCTCATCAGCCAACTTCAGTCGATCCATAATTCTGATTTCAGTTATGTTTCCACCAGCAACAGCATGCGCCTACATCCTTGGACTTATGGATTCAATACTGTTTGCTAGATAAGTTGCACAACTTCATTACTATTCAACTGAAGCTTCAGCTCACTAGATTATCATTGTTGACTGCAGTCTACTGTAGCCTTTTCTTCTTACCTTCTACTCTTCTGTTTGTCTATCCATATTTTTTTAACATGTAAATCCCATGTCACATACTTACCAAACATTGCATACTATGTCTTCTAACCTCAAGCAGCTGTTCCAAATCCTGGTAATCTATTATCTTTGGATGAGCATTGAGCTCCATGTTTTCTCTGTGCATAGCAAATGAAGTTTTTCTGAATTTTCCACTAAGTTATAGCAATGATATCCTCTTCGATTGGTAGATCACGCACTAAGCTCACAGTTCGCTCTACACTTGGTTGCGGTCCTGGGTGAGCCTTAACATATTCATTCCTTGTAGAAGCGCTAGAACAAAAAAGGTTCGGCCAGGCCCCCCAGTCATGTTATTGCCGAACCTTTAGGTTTGGCTCCTTAGATGAAAGTATTTCCAAACCATTCTCACGGTCCCGTTTTGGCAACCCTAACCTTAGAAAGGTTCGGCCCTTTGCCGCTTGCGGCCAGCCCCCCACTCTTAGAAAAGTTATAGAAGTTGGTTGAAGAAACAAGCGGAGGCAAATGGCAAAGCGCTTAATAACTTGAATAAGCGTCTCATTCATCAAGCGACTAAGTAACCGTCACTAAGTTGTAGACGGAGTCAGCAGTCCATTGATACTCGCGAGAGGAGTTGGAGAGGAGTCGTCTCAAAGAACGATAATATGCTCATCACAACTTGAGTTTTTTTCCTTGGCTGTTTCGCAGAAAATACTCTTAGTATGATATAACAGCAATCTTGCATATCAGGCGCAAAGATAGCTATGTTGGATTAGAGAAGCAGTGTCACGCAGAGTCCCACATACTGTACTGTCTTGAACATATACATAGGCTCCAAGCTCATGTGTTGTGGTACGCTTAAATGAATCTGATTGGGCGCTTAGTAGCTTTTTGTGTGGTTGACTTCGACCAACTACGCCACAAAAGATATATCTGCTGCTCTAATTTATTCTTCTACGATATGGAAGTCAAGGAAACCCACGAAAGCGCGAATAAAGGCTCGCGCGCGCAGGAAAAATCTGAACATGCCCAAAACCCTAAGAAAAACATGGGGCTACTACGGGACCTTACAATGGGGCTCTGGTGAGAGATAATTAAAACTGTGGGTACGTTTCAAAATTCTGACCTTGTAAAACTAGATATTGCCTTGGGAAATCCTCGACCTCATATTCCAACGTGTACTTGCCCCGAGTGTCCTCATGACGCCAGATATGTACCGCTTTTCTGCGTGGTCGTTCAATCTCTGGATGGCAAACCAGCTGGTGAACGTTTGTCGTAACTGGTATCGAGTCGGAATCAGCTTTCTCTACTCAGACATCGCGATCTACTGGATAGGACAACTTTTCGCCTTGGAGGAAACTTTGCGCCATCGGCCAGACCTTGCCAACAAGGTCCTCACTATCCGATTCGCTTTGTACATGCCACGAAAGTATGTCAATGGACTTGAACATTCGGCAGCGTCCCTGGCAAGTCTATGTCCTAGACTCGCTAGCGTCTTTGTTCAACCAACGTTTTCAGCAAACCCTCTTCTTTCCTCTCAACTCATCCCAGCCTTCTCTAAATCCCATTTGACACACCTTTCCATTTGCTGTGACGATGAGCTTTCGGTTTGCCGTGCAACGTCATGCCTGCACCCTTTCGCAGATCGGCTCATATCGCTCATAATGTACCCCCGAACAGCCCCCAGTTCTGCGGCGGTTACCATTACAGAAGTATCACAACCTCTGCAATTTCCTCACCTTAAATCCTTCGGCTGCCATTTAAATCATATGGAGTTGGCCCTCATCATTCAGAATTGGTCATTTCCTAAGCTGGACACTCTTGCCTTTCTGAACATGGGCGAATCGTTTGTTTGGCACCGTCAACAGAATTTCGTCCAAAATCTCAAGTTTATACTCGTTCATGGACGGAATGTTCGCACATTACTCCTCCAACGCTGCCCTACGAAGGGTCTTGAATACCCTTCCCATCTGGGAGATTTACTTACTGCGCTACCAGACCTTCGTCACTTGATCATCCCCTCGGTTCAAGACTTTACTCTTCCGCAGCTCCGCTACTTGGATCTCATCCAGTTGCCTTCGGAAGCGCAGAGTCATTTGGAGGTTCCTGAAATTGAAGACCAAATCAAACGGTTTCCCAATCTCACAAGCTGCCGCTTTGTCAGCGAATCCCTGCTCACCTTGCCATGGATATACCAGCATCTTCATCCATCCTCCGCCGGATCCTATAGGTTCCGTTTCCCTGGGATTGATATCAGAGGAGAGGGCTCGACTCTTAGGGGTAGCAGTTCCTCTGAGAGAAGCGTCCTTGTAAATATATTCAACGCTGACTTAAGCCAGGAACGTTCTGAATCGTCAGATTCTTCTTCTGACTCAGAAGCAGACTGTCAAATGTCGGATGAGTCGGATGAGTGTTTGGAAGACGAAGGCTGGAGTGCTAGAGAGGCAAGTGAGATTGGATTGAGTGTATGGAGAGACGAGGTCTATGCTAGAGCCTATGTAGAGGAGCACGTTGACAATGTTGAGGACGCTAATTAGAAAGGGTCGGCAGCGCAAATGGACACCTTCACTCCAAAAGTGGCCAAATTTCAATCGAGCAGAAATGACAACTGAAAAGTCACGTGTTTCTATACAAGGTATATCGACAGTCACCTGATATTTCCCACGAGCTTATATGGCTTATCGAAAATCACGTGCTTCTATCAGTGTCCTTTTCTGCTCGGTAGAAATTTGTCCACTTTCGGAGTGCTTGTTCAATAGATGCTGTTTAGATGCTGTTCACACGGAGTGTGTTCTTCTTATCTCCTGTGCGATCTTATTCATAATTCCCAGTATAATGAGTCCGGACAGACTGTACGGTGCGCATCATCTCTTGTGCCATCTTTTCGCTCATCATGAGTAACTTACAATGTTTATGCTCTGCGTCATCACAATTCAGGTGCATATTTCCCAGGAGAGTGAACTTCGTTCGCACAACGCTCAGTATTTAGTTATCTTTTATGGCGTCGGATTCCGGATGTAACGAGAGGTGTGCATGTAAATCGAGAAGAAGCGTAAATGCACCTGTGGACACGGATGGCTACAACTTAAGGATTGTTCACGACATGCCAAGCGCCTACAGCGTAAACCCAAGGCGGGATAAGTTGGATGCACACACTCAGCAGCTACCATCAAGGTTTACTGGTCCTTTCTTTAACGGGAGACGGGATCGAAAAATCGAAAAACGATTGTAGGCCTTTGCCGATTCAGAACCCATTGGTGAGCGCTAATAGTTGATTCTGATATTTTTGAAAGCGGTGGCGGTGAGTCACGGTGTTCCATCACACGAACCATGATGGCGATACCAAGGTTGTTAACGAAGGTTGACGAATGATACACAGCCTGGCCTGCAGAACCTTGCACTTATGAAGTATAGTAGAGCTCTGCCCTCCCCAGTGACGCTGGCATTTCCATTGATACTCACGGGGGTGAGCCTCCAACTTCTCTCCAAATTTCCATGGACATGTCGATGAAAATGATATCTATGATATAAAAAGGACGAAAGATAGATTTATACTTGGATGAGTCGTTCCGCAGCCTATACGATGACAGACATCTCGCTCGTGGATCATCTGTACCTTTCAGCGTAAAGATTGTAGTGTTGGTTCACTTGATCCTGGAGAATGAATGTCTCCATCTCGCACAAGTCACTGTGAACTGGAAGGTTCTACCTCACGGCGCGGCGCGGGACGTATACACAGGCATGATTGCGTGAGTTATCATCAACCCCAGGTTGTACAAGGACTAAATCTTTGTGCAGGCGTTAGTTCATTGATCTCGAAAATTCTTCCGACAAAAAGATCCAGTGATTTGGCCAAGCAAACTGACACTCATAATGGTTGTACTAGTGTGTGCGTTTATAGCCAGGTCGGATGAATGGCTAGTAAGTATAAATGGCTGGAAGTTTGCGTTTTTTTATGGCTTCGTTCATTCCTCTTCCTCGGAGTAGTGTAAGCTAACTGGGATACTCGGCGTAAAATTCCTCAGATTCGAGCAGGCTCCTGCATTGAATTCTTATACTTGAAGAATTTTCGAATGCATTTTCTTCCTCAGGGCGCTTTCGCACTCTTATGCGTCACCGTCTCTGCCAAGGCCGCTACTTTCACCGTTCTGGTTGGCTCTAGCAATACGCTCACATTCGACCCTGCACTGTGAGCCTTTCCCTCCATATACTATTTCCCGCAGGCCCATGCCCATAGTAGTTTGACGGGGGTTTCGAATGGAGACACAGTCAATTTCCAGTTGTGAGTCTTTTCATCCTGTAAGTTTTGCGGTACTCGATGTCGCTGACTTTTTTTTTCCTCGGTAGTGTTTCTGGAAACCATGTCAGTACTTGACTAGTCCTGCTCAATGTTCTTCTCCTGACAGAGAGCAACTCCGTTTTAGTCAGTCGTCCAGTCCACTTTTTCAGCTCCTTGCACTGCCGCTGGTATCAGCTCTGGATTTCAGAATGTTCCAGATCCGGATGCTTTGGATTTCCCCACCTGGTTGGTACTAATGTACCCTCTCGAATTCAGAAGCTAACCTGCGCACAATCTAGGTCTCCTATAAGTAAAGCACATGTGTTCCGGACAATTTGCGCCTGCTAAATGACCTGTATCAGTTGTAGATGCTGAAGGTAACAATCGCTACTTATCTCCGTGAAGAATAGATCCTTATTTCCCGTGGTTCTCAGACGACCCATTGTTCTTCTTCTGTAGTCAGGTTTGTCCAACACATCCTTACTGCTGTAAAAGTCTACTTAATCGTTCCTCTTAGGTAACGGCAACTAGTACACATTGTCAACAAGGAATGGTGGGGTGTTTCGACATGCGCAAGCCTAGTTACTCAAATTCCTCGACAGGTTTTTGTCATTAATTCCCGTCCCGCAGGTGAGAACTTGTCTAGTAAAGTCGAAAGAGGCCTAATTTCTCATGACAGTGGGGCAAAGTTTTCCGGCTTTCCAGGTCACCTATATTTGTCTGCATGAATAAACTCGAAGACTAATGCGCTGTGCACCGTATCTTTACCTACAGCAAGCTGCTATTGCAATGAACGGCACTGGTCCACAGAATCCTCCCGGAACTATTATCTCTGGCACACCGGGCGCTACTATTTCTAACGTTGCAATACCATCAGCAGCGACACTGCTTCCTTCGCTGCCGGCAGTATCAATAATATCTACAACACTTTCAACGTCGGCGCCAACTTCGACTTTAACTACGAACATAACGCCGAGTTCAGCTTCAACGACAAGTTCAGCTACAACGACAGATTCAGCTCCAGTTGCAAGCTCGGCGAGGGCGACACCGGTCGGACCAATCGTCGGTGGTGTGGTAGCGGCACTAGTTCTGTTGATAACTGTGGGCCTTTTTGTATTTATAAGGATACGAAGGCGGAAAGCAGTTAAAACCGAAAGTCTCATATACTTGACTAATGAAGACATGCCGCCAGATATACCACTCACCCCATGGACGATTACTGCTTTCCCCCAGATGGAATCACTCGCATCCTCAAATAAACTGAATCCTCCCAGAAAAACTGCCGCCGCCCTGGAGAACAAGACCCGCAGAGAGGAGCCCGAGGGGGGTCGAGATCTGGCCCTTGAAAGGCCTCGGCCTCATCCCACTGAAAGCACGGATGCAGCGATCCCCAGTCCTGATATCCCACAGGAAGAGGACCCAGCAGGGCAGCCCCCCTACGCAGTCCAAGAACAGGGCGAGATACCGAACGACTTGACTGAAGAGGAGGGTGCGTTGTTGCGAGAGCTACAGATCATCCGTAGGCTGGAAGAGATTCGCATTGGAGACGTCGTGCCTCCCCCTGAGTATGAGCTGACGTCCTTCTGGAATGAGCCTTAATAGTCACATAGTATGGTCAGCTTCTCCGCTGGGGGTATGGTTGGTTGTTGTTGACCGTTAGGAAATCAGTTAAGACACTTAGTACAGACATTATCGTTGTTCTCTCAACTTTGGCTCCTACAATGTAATTCCACCTGTTGTATAGAACCACAGGATTTATGGGGAAAGCAAAAGGTGTGGAACTTAGCTCTAGTCTGTACGAGAACCAAGATCTCGGTTCGTGGAGGGCAACTTCCGATATCTTCTAGTGGGTGAACGATGGTCACAACGAGAGGAGATGATAATAAGAATATATTGAGAGAGTGAGAGAAAGTGGGAGAATGAGTACAAGAGTTCGTCTAATTAATCTTTAATGAAACTGTCCTTTAAATACTTGTAAGTATTTGAATATGAGAACTGATTTGTCCTTAATAGTAACTAATGCTTTATTAAGTAAGTCCGTAAGTATATCTCTGAGTACGCGTCGTACGCGTCGTGATACGCGCACAACGGTGTGTGTAGCGCGACAAAGGTCACAATTTTGGTTAGATGCATACAATTGTCGGATTTATAAGAACTAATCAAGTAAACTACTACTAGATGCAGCGGATAGAAGCCGTGGGTACATATAGTACGAACAATGCTTTAGAACGAGTATGTGCAACATACCTGAGAGGCCGCAGATCCTCTGATATTCACTCCTTATCGGTCATCTACATGTCCCGGGATGATCGTAGGATATGTAGGTCTGCAGACAGCCTATGAACCTCGTTGAGTGTCAAGAAATTAAAGAAATAAGCGCCGAGCATGTAGTTTTGCGATGTGTTGTGGTTCTTCCAGGCACTCTATCTCGTCTCATCTGAATTGGGCAGCGTTTTTGCTGGTGAAACCTCGGACACCGTTGATACTTATCGATGGTGCTCTACACCCGTCTACACTGCCTGCCTGTGAACAAACTTATAAAGTGAGCCTAGGGCTTGGTTTGCTCTCTAGCCATCGACTCCTTCGAACAACCAGTACAGACCCGGAGCTCATTTACGTTTCAAATGAGAAGAAAAATACCAAGATATGCGATCCTCTCGCACGTATGGGGAGACGGGGAAGTGACGTTTCAAGATATGCAGGACCCACTGAAGAGAAAGGGCATGAAAGGGTGGTCGAAGCTTGTGGGAGCGTGCAAGCAGGCGTGCAGGGAGGATTGGAAGTACATCTGGATCGACACCTGCTGCATTGATATATCAAGCAGTTCCGAGCTCTCGGAGGCCATCAACTCGATGTACAGATACTACAGGGAAGCAGAAGTTTGCTACGCTTACCTGTCAGATATGCAAAGTGACCGTCTCAGTCAGTCCTTCAACTTGAAGTTCCAGATGTGTAAATGGTTTAGGAGAGGATGGACACTGCAGGAGTTGTTAGTACCGGCAACAGTTTTCTTCTTCACAAATGACTGGGTGAAGATTGGAACAAAGGCGAGCCTGCAAAAGACCATCACAGAGATCACTGGTATTCCATCATGATCTCTGTTGAATTTTGATCTGAACGACAGCAGTATCGCGGCGAGGATGTCTTGGGGTGTTGGAAGGGAGACAACACGCATCGAAGACAGGGCGTATTCGCGGATGGGAATCTTTGGTGTTCACATGCCACCGCTCTATGGCGAAGGAGAGGCTACAGGAGGAGATCTTGCCACCAGTCCAAATGTGTTTGAAGGAAGTGGCAGCTTCTGGCCCGATAACCAGGTTCAAAACCAACGGCCGTTTTCAATGACCAATATGGGCTTACTAATCCATCATCGATGACACGTCACAGTTCCTGGCTCTTTTGAATTGCGAATCGAGAGGGTTCGATCAGACGAGGTTCTTGAAGATGACGCAATACAGGCCAAGTGTGGAAAAGTTGAGGGGACTCGCCCACAGGAACTACTGTTCAGGCCTATCGGGGCGTTGAATCTTCCCTTTTTCGGACGTAATCAGTTCTATTCTGACCGAGTAGCAGTCTTCTTTGGTCAGGGAATTAGGCCCATTAGGGTAAACTCCTCCAACGCAGACCTCCCCATTGCCGCCAAAATCACTGATCCTGCAGACCATAACATGGGAGTTTTCACATGGGACCATTATTGGTTGCCCCGGACCTTCCTCTTTATACATGACCCGACCTACCGGTCGTTTGTTGTTGTGGCTGGACAGGGCTGGTTGGACCTTGTCCTTGATTTCAACACGGACAAGCCCAATCTCGATGACATTCGACAGTCTTATAACTTTGGCAAGGAATGTCAATACATTCCTCTGAAGAGGCTTGACAGGATGTCAAAATTTCTGACAGATAACATAGCTGTCCTCGTTGAGGCACGTCGCCAGTACCAGAATAATGATGCCTGTTATGTCCTCAACATCCGCATTGTTGACAAGCTTTATCTCAATGAAGAAGCTCCAGCTGAAGTTCCTCCCATTCGCACTTCTTATGCTTTCAGTGTGTCCTTCTCCAGCGCGATCAATGCTGGTTTCTCCCTACTGGAAACATACCCTGACAATGCTTGGGAGAAATGGAACGATGCCAGTATCAAAGGCACTCTCTGTTTTCAACATGAGCAGGATCGGAAAAGATTTGTGGTTACATTTGGATTCCGTGACAAAGCTGTCTGGTCCGCTGTTCATTTTCTGATGGACACAGAGTACGAGGAAACCGCAAAGGATATTCGCAACTTTTACTACAATGACCAGGAGCAGGATGGAGACAACTCGATCCTATACGCCTCTGACAAAATCATTCTTAGCCCACAAGATCCCCCACCAGCAGGGTCACCACCGGGGAACTGGTTATTGAGCGCATCTGTTGACTCACATCTGCTTCGAAACTCTTCTAACCAGTACGAGTCTGGGATCGGGGTTGATCGGCACTGGCAAAAGTATCGCTTGCCACACTGACACAGCCCTCCTTTGCACTCACACCTGACTCAGTTGGAAAGATGACTGTATGAAGTACAAATGTAGCTGATGTATCTATATATCATTCTTGCAGTGTTGTAGTATTTTTTTTGAAAAGCATTCCCCCAACTAAATACAGATGCATCATGCTGTTCGGGTTTTTCAGCCAAATGAAAGTCAATATATGTTCTCAGCACTGGCAGCTTCGCAGTACTCAAAATGGTAATCGTTCAACCCCAGTCGCAAGATAACCTCAAAACCCCCATATGTCATTATGGAGGTAAATCACGAGTATACTCGAAGAGTCAAAGCAAGAGACAAGTTGTAGACAGAACCAACCACATCTATGTACATATAGAATAAAAAAACACAAAGGCACAGAACTAGAGATAGTAGATATACTATATTCAACTTGATAAAATATCTACGTGAAACAAAGTCACAGAAGAAAACACATGCGCTGAGCTACACACGGAACATGCAAAATCCAAAGTGAGGCTCCAAACGGATATATAGTATCGGGAGTGGTAAGGGAACGAGGAAGGATTCAATGACCACCCACACCTTCGCGCTGTGGAACCTTGGGCTCCTACCAGAGATCCATGCGGTATCACTCTCGCCGCCCGCCCACCTATTGAGCGTATTGTACGAAGACGATGGGACATGAGCAAAGTGAGGCGAGGGTACCGATTCATTCGAGGGTACTACTTGTACTTGTGCGTCTTTGACAAGTGGGTTTTGGTCTATGATACCTGCACTAGGATGTTGTGGATCGAGTATGGAGGTAGCATATCCGGTGTAAACAGCGTTTGTGGAATACCAGGATAATTTCAAGAGAGAGTTCAAGTACGCGGAGTCTGAGTCTGTGTACGGAGTACTCTCCAGATAAGCGGATAATCAGAAGTTAACAGAAAAAGAAACTCAATATCACATACCTGATGCCACCCTGTTTTCTCAGCACCCATCTTCATCCCAACTACGCGCCTCGCATCATCATCGCCTTCCTCGCCATAATCCAATTCCACTCGCCTCTGAGTCTCCACCTACTGCCACGTGAACCCATGGCCCAGGAACAGCCTTTTGGCTGGTTTCTGGCGTCGTGGATATCAGCGGGAGGAGGAGGAGGGGCTGGAAAATCACTCTGAGGAGATGTCATCCAACGCTCACCCCCACGTCCAAGTTTCCTATGCGTCGGCCTCGAAAACAAAAAAACATCAAATTTCTTCCCAAATTACTCGAATTCAAAATTAAATACAAATGTGTGAGCATGAGCATGATCCCTTGGCATGCGGGGCTCGATAGAGGAGGAGAAGCGCGGTTCATGAGTCGCAGGAGTAGGATGAAAAAATATCTACGATGATGGTATTTTTCGGGACTGGGATTCGACTGTGTGGTCCAGGCCCCCCAATACGCCTAGCGATGGAGTATACCAATGTGGCATACGGTCATCGGTGATCCTGTCAGAGTCGGCGTATGATACGAGGAGGAGGCTTTAGTTCCTGAAGACATGGGCGCGGGGTTTAATGCAGATGCAGGAGGCACATGTAGTCGGGTCGGTATCTTTCTCCTTGTCCAGTTTCAGTATGACCAGCCTCTTGAGAGTGAGAGTTTGGGTTTGAGAATGGGCATGAGAATAATAATCCGGCTCTCCCATACACCGTGATCTCGGTTAAGAAACGCCAAGCGAACATGGAGGGAGGTGAAAGCAGAATATAAGAAGTATTACACAGCGGTATTTCCTTAATGTTCGATGTAGTTGAAGAAATTGCAAACAATTTACACGCCCATCATCAGAAGGACATAGAAGATCATTCTTCGGAGGAGGCCATCTCAATAACAAGAAGTTGGCAACTACTGGCAGCAGTCAAAGAGGCTTAACACGAAGAAATGCTACAAAGTCATCAGGTACTAGCAAGACAGGCCAAGGTTGATGTTGAGTGGTGAGTGATATATTGCTCCGTAACGCTAGCATATTTCCAAAAGGATAGAGAAATCATTGTGTTCCCGGAGGCGTAGTTATTGAGATATAGAAGCGGGCTGAGCGAGATTCGGGTTTTGGTGATTTACTTAGACGAGAACGATGCAGTCCATATAGGTGCTTTCCCGGCTAGAATTTTCTTTTATATGACCTGAGAGTTTTGGAAGAGGAGAAAGAAGAACTCTTCAGAAGGCTGTCTTGAGTAGAGAGTTATAAGTTATAAGCGCGCGCTCAATTGCTCATCAGTCACGACGTGATGACAGGTCATTTCCAACTCTTCTCTTTCCAAAATGCAGCCGTGGTGACGAATTTAATGGAACAGAATAAGCAAACAGCTTGTAGATGGTTTGACAGATGGTAAACCGACGTTTTCTATCAAAACTTTTTCAGAATCTCAACAACTCTGACTCTGTAATCCTCAAAACAAACAAACGGACCCATATCAACTGATGTCTGGTAACATCGGCTATACTTCTGGAGGAGGAACAAATGGGAGGATCTATTCGTGCGTTTACTGAACAATCATCCGTCTTTCTGCTGCTTACGCCTCACGTCAGATCCCAACCCGAGGTATTGTCTGAACAAATAATGAACTCTCCGAGACACAGCTGCAAGCGACAAAAACTCAGAATTGTCGGGATCTCTCTACTCGGTAGAAATGCTGGTATCTCTGGAAAATATGAACTCAACGTTGATAGCAATCGTATAGTGAACAAGGAAGATGCCGTTTCCGACCTTGGTACGTTCTTTTTCACATTAACACTCAATATCATATGTAGATCAACAATTGAAAGCCAATTACTCGTAAATCCATATCCAAATCTTGCAGAGTAACCATGTTTCGTGAACGTCATTTCAGCTCTTAAACTAAGTACTCGTAACCCGCGGCCATTGTAGCGTTCTTCCTTCGGTTTCAGTCTTCCACTACGGACCCATCCGCTTCAAGCTCTTCGCCCGAAGAATCTGCGACTCTATCCCGACAAAATCTCTGCAAGATAATTTGGTAGTCAAAAGCTTTCAGCAACAGCTCCCAAGTCAAACAGCAAAGAAGGCTCGTGGTGATCACTTCATTCTCGTCAAGTGCTCCAAAAACTTAGTTCCATCAATGGTCGGGGACATCGGACGTTCGTTCAAGAGATACGGCCTCCTGGTTCTTCTTGGACAAATCGACCAGCTCAGCCCCGGAGGATTCACTGTCAGGTGTAGCGGATAGACGAATTTTGATATGAAGATCAACAAGTGCGGTAGTGACAGCGTGCACGACAAGCGTAGCGGTATTCTCTTTGACCGGAGTCGCATCGGGGACGCTGTCCGTCGCTCAAGTGTTAGGAATCAACGCGCCGAGAGTAGCCAGGTTGCATTGAGTTCAATGCCATAGCCTATTGAAAAGTCAATGATATACTGCAACTATACAAGGTCTGTACTCACCGGAATCATAGCCCGTGAAGACACCTGAACCACAAGAAATGAACGTCACAATATAGCTAAGGTACGGAACGATTTTCTTCAAAAGCAAGACCGGCGGCTGCAAAGGAGCTGGAAACACTACAGTAGGGAAATTTGCGAATAACCATGTCAAAGCAGTCGAGAATAGCGCTGCGCGTTTGACAGTACCGACTTCTCGCTCGTTCACAACACTCATCACTGGAGGCGGTAGGAATCTTGACAGGGCATAAACACTGTAAGGGCAAGGGATACAGTTCACTTAGCCTCAATAGATATTTTCGTCGTAGATGTTAGCCGTATAATCTTAACAGTAGTAGTCGGGGACGGATTCATAGTAACGTCAGAATACAGCTCCGACGATTGTGATATCTTCGATTGAGCTCAAATTTGTTCATGGGCAGTCAGAAAAGTCGGAGTCTTGCTACACCAAAAATAAGCTAACGAGTAAGTCAACATCAGCTTTGAAGAGTAGTCTCTAAGAGGTGATCATAGCGCCATGACCATGAGTACCAGCACCTTGCTATCAAGAATGTGACTGCACGGGGCACTCCACGATCTTGGTTAAATGCTTACGGTTATCAGATGCATAGAACTGATTAAATGTATTGGGCGACGGCCCAACTGTGTCTAAACCAGATGCATGAAATGTAATCCAAGAGCGGATAGTGAAGTAAGATACGTCTTGTGGAAGCTGTGGTCACATATAGGATGAGTACAACGATGCTTTAGAACGAGTATACGCCACATACCTCTCGGAGAGGCCACAGATCTTCCGATGTTCAGGATGTCCTACCCGCAAGTTGAATACAAGAAGTACCGAAACAAGAATGTTCTCGATAATCGACAGCACCCTTGGTAAGCTCCATCCGACCTAACTGCCCTGTTCGTCCTGTGGATGCAGGTTTCCTCATCGCTCATCTACATGTTCCGGGTTTGATTGTAGGACTGCAAATAGCCTTTGAGCCTCGTTGAGTGTCAAGAAAGAAACGAGCATGAAGCGTGTAGTTTTGTGCTATGTTGTGGTTCTCCCGTTCGTCTAGTGTCAAGACATTAAAGAAACAAGCCTTGAGCGTGTGGTTTTGCGATGTGCTGTGGTTCTCCCGCTCGTCGAGTGTCAAGAAATGGAAGAAACGAGCGTTGAGCATGTAGTTTTGCAATGTGTTGTGGCGTTCAATGAATCTATCTCATCTCATCTGTATTGGGAGGAGTTTTTCGCTGGCGCAGCCTCGGTGACAACCGTTGATACTTATCGATGGTGCTCTACACCCATTCACACTATCTGCCTGTGAAAAAACCTATAAAGTGGGCCTAGGGCTTGCTTTGACCTTTAGTCATTGAACGAACGGAAAGCCTTTCGGTACGTTTCAGTCTGGCAAAGATAGTGCTGCCCGTGTTAGAAACTCACACATTGCAAAGGTATCGGACAATCATGCGACTCCTTCGAACCACCGGTACAGACCCGGAGCTCATCTACTTTGCGAATGAGCAGAAGATACCAAAATATGCGATCCTCTCGCATGTATGGGGAGACGAAGAAGTGACGTTCCAAGATATGCAGGATCTGTCGAAGAGAAAGGGTATGAAAGGGTGGTCGAAGGTTGTGGGAGCATGCGAGCTGGCGCGCCGCGAGGATTGGAAGTACATCTGGATCGACACCTGCTGCATTGACAAATCGAGCAGTTCCGAGCTCTCGGAGGCCATCAACTCGATGTACAGATACTACGGCAAAGCGGAAGTTTGCTACGCTTACCTGTCAGATATGCGAAGGTACCGTCTCGGCCGGTCCTTCGACTTGAAGCTCCGGATGTGTAAATGGTTTACGAGAGGATGGACGCTCCAGGAGTTGATAGCGCCGGCGACAGTTTTCTTCTTCACAAGTGACTGGGAGAAGATTGGAACGAAGGCGAGCCTGCAAGAGACCATTACAGAGATTACTGGGATCCCATCGAATGTTCTATTGGGGGCTGATCCGAGGGAAAGCAGTATTGCGGCGAGAATGTCTTGGGCTGCTGGAAGGGAGACGACACGTGTAGAAGACAGGGCGTATTCGCTGATGGGAATGTTTGGTGTTCACATGCCGCCACTCTATGGCGAAGGGGAGCATGCGTTCATCAGGCTCCAGGAGGAGATTTTGAAGGTGTCCAATGATCACTCGATCTTTGCCTGGAAGTCAAAGTCACCATCTCCCTTCACTAGGACGGGATACTTGCCCCAGTCCAGATGCGTTTGAAGAAAGTGGCGAGTATGTGCCTATAGCTAGGTCCGACAACCAACGGCCATTTTCAATGACCAATATGGGCTTACAAGTCCACTTTCTTCTTCTAAAGTCATACTTCATCACCCTGACCGCTGAAATACCGGAGTCTCTGGCTATTCTGCATTGCAGATCAGATCGATCAGAGACGTCAACCCGTCTGGCCATTTATGTGTCCAAGTCCAGGGATTTGAAGGAACAGTATGAGAGGGTTCAATCGGATCAGGTTTTTGAATGTGATAGGGAGTTTCTCGAGGATGGTAGAGGGAGCGAACGGGACCTATTGTTCAGGGCGTGGGATCTTCCCCTTTTCCGATCTAGTTTCTTCGATCCTGACCGAATAACAGTCTTCTTTGGTCAGGGAATTAAACCCATTAGGGCAAACTCCTCCAATGCAGTCTGTGCAGACCTCCCCATTGCCGCCAAAATCACTGATCCCGGTACAGATCTTAACATGGGAGTTTTCACATGGGATCATCCTTTGCCCCTCACCTTCCTCTTCATACATGACCCGACCGGCGGCCATTTGTTGTGGTGGCTGGAGTCGGTATTGGCGGTATTTGGTTGGACCTTGTCCTTGATTTTAAAACGAACAAGCTCAATCTCGAGGACATTCGACAGTCTTACAATCATGGCGGGGAACGCGAAGATTTGTCCAGGAAGAAGCTTGACAGGATGTCAAAACTTCTGACAGATAACGTCGCCATCCTCATTGAGGCACGTCGCCAGTACAGTGGACTTGATAATTATGATGGCTGCTATGTCCTCAACGTTCGCATCGTCGACAAGATTTATCTTGACATCGCTCCAGCTGTTCTTCCCCTTCGCACTTATTCTTTCGGTGTATCCTTTTCCAGCGTGATCAATGATGGTTTCTCCCTACTGGAAATATACCCCGGCAATGCTTGGGAGGAATGGCATGACGATACCGTGCATCTTTTCTTGGATGATGCCAGTATCACAGGCACTCTCTGTTTTCAACACGAGCAGAATCGCAAAAGATTTGCGGTCACATTCGGATTCCGCGACAAAATGGTATGGTCAGATGTTCAGTTTCTGATGGACACAGAAGACGAGGGGGATCTTTGTGACTTCTACTATAATGAACAGAAGCAGGATGGAGACGACTCGGTTCTAAATGCCTCTGACAACGTCACTCTTAGCCCACAAGGTCCCTCGCCAGCGGGGAACTGGGTACTGACTGCTTCTGTTCACTCACATTTGCTTCGAAAATCTACTAACCAGTACAAGTCTGAGATCAAAGTCACTAGAAAGTGGGAAAAGTATTCACGCTCCAAGTCCAAGTCCAAGTGACACAGTGGTCCTTCGCACACTCACGCCCGACCCAGTTGGAAAGATCGCTGTATGAAGTGCAAAAGTAGCTGGCTATGTATCTACATATCGTTCTTGTAGTGTTTTAGTATTTTTGAAAAGCATCAACGAAAAGTCTATTCAAGTTCTCAACAAGCTTCATAGCATTCGAAACGATAATCGTAACATCTTCAATCGCACGAGAATGTGGGGGTAACTATAAGTATTCGAAGAGCCGTAGATAGAACTGAGAACCAAATATATGTAGCAGTGAAAATAAAATAAAAATGAAATCGAAGACACGAATGTACAATCAAGATCAAGAAGACGAAGCAGGATCCCGTTGCTCATACACATGGGACCGCGAGGTTCCAAAAGGATAATAAAGTAGTATCAGGACCAACTACACCTTTGCGCTGTGGAACCTTGGGCTAACTCCATTCTAATATGGCTTTCGCCGCCCACCCATTCATTGAGCGTATTGTACAAAGACGACGAGAGGCGAGGGTACCTATTCATTCAAGGACGTACGAACATGACAAGACCTGAGCAAAGTGAGGCGAGGGTACTAATTCGTTCAAGGAATATGGACGTACTTGTACGTCTTCGACAAGTAAATTTCGGTTGAGTTATGGAGGTGACGTATCCGGTGTATTCAGCATTTGTGGGATACCAGGATAGCTGAGAGAGAGAGAGAGAGTTCAAGGACGCGGAGTTCCGTCGATGGATACCCGACAAGTTCTGGGCCAAGTGACGAAGGGCGATGGGGTGCTCTCCAGATGGTCCGAATTTTGTCCGAATTTTGTCCTAATTAGAGGTTAACTAGAGGCGACAACCAGAAAAGAAACTCAATATCACATACCTGCTGCCACCCCATTTTCCCAGTACTCACTTCATCCCAACTACACTCCTCGCATCATCATCACCTTCCTCTCCATAATCCAATTCCATCCGCCTCTGAGGCTTGAGCTTCTGGAACCCATGCCTAGGATGGTAGCGGTACTAATTCTGTTTATTCTATTTATAACTGCGAGCCTTTTTGTATATATAAGGATACGAAGGCAGAAAGCAGTTCAAACCAGAAGTCTTATAGACCTCACCAATGAAGCCATGCCGCCTCATGCCGCCTATGGTTTCTGCTTTCCCCCAGATAGAATCACTTGTATCCTCGAACAAACTGAATGAAGTTAAACGGCTCGCGAAGAAAAAAAACCAAATACTTGACAGGGTTGGCACTGCGATACATGAAACCTTGAGCGGCCAGTTTGAAATTAAAAGTGAAAAATAAGTGCATGTTTTACGCATACGGAAGGTTCGTTCGACACGCAAGAGATATAGATCCTCGTAGATCTGAAGCAAAAGCAAGATCAAAGGAGACTTTTGTTTTGTTGTCGTATTGGTGGCAGGGTCCTGGTACCGTCGAACCGATACCGTTTTCCTTAGCTTGAATTCAGTGGTTTGTGAATCAGAGTGACATGCACCAAATAACATAGTTTATCTTGTAACAGAGTTTGTTTTGGCTTGGGGATTGTTGACAGTTTCGGTTCGAAGGACTTTTTGTCTTTTGTCCTCCTCGCTGCCTTCGCCAGTCATTGCGCCTCTTCTCTTCTCCAACTTGGATCAACTTCTTTTCTCCATCCATATTGAGCACCATGTGTAGCAGCGGTAGGACTCGAAGTCAAATTGAGCCCTCACTTCGTTCTGTAGAGCCAGTTCCAGCATTGAGCTTGAAGGCTTGACGAAAGGTATGACAAGAGCAGATCCTGAGGGAGAGGGAACGTCGGAAATTAGATGAGAAAGACGTGCGCGTGAACATATAACGCGAATTCTGAGTCTCTCGACATTTTCTATCGAGTGCGTCGTCGAAAGAGCTCGAGCGAAATCGTGTAGAATTATGTAAGTGATTCTCACAAGGACAAACGGATGACTTTATTTCACGCGCTCCCTCTTCCAACGACCGTCGACACCTATATATGCAAACTGTCAGTGTGAGGCAAGCTTCCTCAAACTGGACATTCAAAATCAGTTGTCATGAAATTCGGCCTTTTGCCAGATCCCGCTCCCATTCACTGTCCGACTCTTTGCTGCTTTCACGTCGCCTGGAACTTGAACTCAAAACTCTGCTCTTTTGGGAGGCCCCGCAAGCTAACAATGACCTTCGCTGTCCTTTTTTCCAAGGGTGATCCCAGCCGGCTAATGGACATCGACTGGGTGATATACAACCTACCCGATTCCCATTACCGCCTTCCCTCTCACTGAAGCTCACTGACATCTCTGCATCGTCAATTAACGCCTCCATCCAGACTACACAACTTGGATAATGACCTCGAAAACATGCGCAAGTTACGCCTATTCTTGGGACGTTTGGAACTTTCGGAACGCGAACCTCCTGCCACCGCCTCAATTCACCTGCACCACTATCTTCTTTAGTAAAGCATTTCCGTCGCCGTCACTCTCTCACTTATCTTCTATGTGGCTCCCTCGCCCCTGGCATGTTTCGCGCAACTCCTGGAAAATGCTCGAATACAGCTGGACAGTCCCCGGTACTTCTTTCTTGTCATCGATGCTCCCTTTCAAACGCTATGCTCTACATTTTAACTACAAATTCAACTGATCAACGGCGATGCACTTTGCCTACTCAAACAAGCCGTTTTCTTTTGAGCCCGAGTTACTTTTACAGCCACATTTGGTCTTAATCTTTGTGGCCGGATCGGATGTCGATTCGAATCGACGGTGCCGTTTCTATTTCTTGATTACATCATTTTGCTCCCTGACACATCCCGCTTACCTGGAACGCTAGGGTGTTGGAGTGGTGCGCCGGTTGTGTGGTATTTGGCGACCTGTGTAAACCGCTGCCCCTGATCCTGCAAGAACCTATATATGGCCACAGTGCGGTTACGCCTGTATAGGGAGCACCTCGTCATCACACCAATCAATGAGTGTAAGCCTGGTAAGATGGGCCCCACATGCCAGGCCCCCTCCCCTGGATCTGGGACTTTCCCTACATCGCGAGTAATTCTGCGAATAATTCCAATTATTATCTAAAAGGAAAGGGTCTAGATGACCTAAGTATGTAGGCTGATGTACTTAACCTGCATAACGTCCCGGCCTGGTCCCGGCAAGTATGCCAAGTCCGGAACTGCCTCTGAGCGCTGACTCGAGCACTTGGCGCGGACACTATCAATCACTGTCCGCCCATCGTCCCGCCTTTGTCCAACTTTATGCTTAATACTGCAAATAATAAAGATTATTTAAGCTGAAGCTGTAAGTGGTTTCCCATTATTTTGGCCAGCATTCATTGGAAACCCTCCTACCTCACGCTCTCACGAACTCGTGCACCGGGAATTCAAGATGTAGCGAGATGCACCTGAGATTGAGGGCTGCTACCTCTGAAGCTTCTTGTTGCTCTCAACACATTATTTGCTTGGCTATGCTGCTATGGGCACACTGCAGCTTCTTTTGCATACTCATGCCCTGAGAACATGAGAAACAGACCGCATTATGCCTGACATGTAAGTTTTCAATCTCAATCATTTCTTCGTTCTTCCTTGGCCATTTTTACTGCCTCTAAGATGACATGTCTCTCGGCATCTCTACCTAGGTAATCCAGAAAAACTTCTGCCAGTGCACTCATCCAGCATGAAATCTCATTGAGGCCAACTCATTGATGTGCCAGCACTCACATCCCGTAACTCACCTCTATCATCTGCCACTTCTGGTTCATCGCCACCACTTATCCTTCGCTCTTACTACTTTGGAACTCAGGTTAGCCCCTTGTATGGACCCAATATTAATTGATATGCTGAAGGTCAATATGGGATGGAACGGCAGGGTCTGGCAGCAACCTTCACAGGAAAGGAATTGATAATTGTTACAACCATGCCAGTAACGTCAACGCTGGCATCGCACATGGCGGATGCCATATAGTAAATTGATTCTGCCCAAAACAATGCTTCTCCGACTGGTATGTACGTACGTACGTAGTGTCTTAAGCTTGTTCTTCGACTTACCCTTGGCAAGTATCTTTGAAAGCAGGGCGCCACAACTCCCGGTACATGTGAACGTGCTCATAGATACACAGAGAAAGTACATAAGCAAGGACATTGAGAAGTGTTTTTAAAATTTTTCTCAACCTCGAATATCAAATAACTTGGAAGCCATGAGTAGCTACATTGACACGAAATATATTCTTTTAACTCTTTACTTGTAAGGAATGTATTCTCAAGAGTAAATTTGAACTCAAAGAAGCAACAAAGAAGATTGAACCATAACGATTAGATATGGCCCAACTGTCCGATGCTTATTCTCGACACTCGCAACATCAAGCAAGGTGGATCTAAGAGGTTTGAGGCTGTTTACTACTGTAATTATCTTTGACTAGATGTAATCAATATGTGTATGTATTTTATAACACATCGGATCGTACATTGTTAGACTCCACTTTGTTCAGATGCCAAACAGTAACTGCTACTGTAAGTATGGCTGTCTTTGTTACACTTTCCAACTCGTACTTTTAAGGAAAGATATAACTTCAGCCACTTTATAGATACAGCTGTAAGGAGCCCTCGCAGATAGCTAAATCCTCTCTACATGGATTATTTCACTGGGAAATGCACCCGAAAGACTCATTTTTACTAAATGTCAAGACTAATACCCATGCATGTAGGTTGCAAGAAGCTATGTAGAATGGGATTTGAAGACAATTAATCTGTTTTTCTCTCTTACTACTTGGATACTTTTCAATCTGCATTCATTCAACAGTTCTGAAGGACATCTAGTTTTATCACCTTTTCAAGTGCGAAGCAAGTGCAGCTGATGTATTCAATAAAATGACTACATAACAGAGTAAAGTAAATGTATAAGATACTATCAGAGCCAACGCGCCTGTGATATCTAGCTCCAAAAATCCAAGAGCTTCAAAGGCGGGGATGCTGACGAAGATGGGCGGGCAGTCTTTATTAAGCGCCCAGTAATTCCTGCCGTTATAATTAGTGGATAGCCGCGCACGGTTTTCTTGATCTGCATTGAATACTAGTTGTAATAATTCGAATGGCATAAGATATGTGTAAAGAAACAGTGCGTAATTGTGCAGGGCTCAAAACCAGGATATATTTGAGAGTAAGAGAAGGATGTACTTAGTACTTACTACTACTTGTCCACAAGTTTGTTAACAACTGAAGCCCATGCATCAAGTGCAAGTATCTCAGTACCGTTGTAGTTACAACAAGCAAAACCTGCCTGCCTTGCCCTTCCCCGTGCAGCCAACTTGGATGTTGAGTTGGACTCGGCGGGAATTGTACAAGACACACTGAAGAGTGCCAAGATAATGGTGGGCCATTGAGGAACAGCTAGGGCTCATGCAATACAGAGTATAAGGTCGGGATAGTGACAGGCGGGCAGCGATGCAGGTTCTTATCATCAGTTTTCATAGCTTACATATGCTGGTAAGTGCCGCAAGCGTCCAGCAACGACGCTACTTAGTACTTAGTTTTTGGCATAGCTTGCACAAATATTAGTTGCCAAAAAATACAGTGAACTAAGGGCCTGTTCGGCAACACGAATCTGGATTTTGTGTGATTTTGCCAGAGGCAAGATTTTGAAGACTTATATAAAATGTTCGGATCAGCTGGCCAGTCGCCATGACTCTGGAAATGTCATAAAATGACATAACTCCTGCCCTGACATGTCGGACGTTCCTCTCGCTGTCCCGCGAGTCGTCCAACCACTCTCAATGATGCCACACAGTGACCAACATGTTCTGGTCATCATCTTTCAAGTTTAACATAATTGTATATTATTGTTAAAGCAATTTTATTCCTCTATATTGTCTAAGCAAGTGAAACCTAAAGTAAAAACTACATTTGAGAGCGGCGGGCATGTCTGAGCATCGAGCGGGGTGTTGACCTCAACATGGAAGAAACGTCTGACAGGCTGTGACAGCATGCGCGTTTACACGGAGCGCTCAACTGGCTGATCCGAGTAATACTTACAAATGCTTGATGGCTTTTTTATATGGTGGCAATACCTGGCAAAATCCAAACAAAATCTGAGATTCGTGTTGCCGAACAGGCCCTAAGGCAGAGTAAGCGCAATGAAAGCTGACGGCGGGATAGCATCTGTTGATGAAGTCATCATAAAGGACGACGGGCGGGCTGTGATCTCCCAATGCAATGAATCTAAGTCTTGACAGCTGATGGGATTATTTGCCGAAAGATTGTTGCAATGTTATTGCACTCTTATTGCACCGGTTTCATATGGCTTATGAAGGTTCTATAGACCTTCTGGACTCTTGCCTTATTAAAAATATCTGGAATTATTCGCAGAATTACTCACGATGTACTAAGGGAAAGTCCCAAATCCAGGGGAGTGGGCCTGGCATGTGGGGCCCATCTTACCAGGCTTACACCCACTGATTGGTGTGATGTCGAGGTGATAGGGAGATGGTTTTGCCCTATCATTACCCTTCCTTTTCTTTGGGGTCCGATGCGCTGGTTCAAGCTTGTAGTCTTGTACCAAGCTACTTATGGCCCTGCTGTCATCCCTGTCGTAGCCTGGTAGTCCACCTCATCTACCTTCTCTTTGGGAGTTGTGACTAGTCCGAGCTCGCTGCCGGTACTCTTTTGGAACCGCATTCAGTACTTATCGTCTAGGCCGTGTATACCTATTATCCATCTATCCATCTGATCTTGAAGAAAAGTTTTGTTGGTCCATGTCACAGTTGTCAGTCTGTTGCTCGGGCGCTGTAGTGAGTATAAATGGTTGGAAGGAAGGAATTTGCTATTGCTTCCTTCCTTTTCCCTTTCCCTTTCTTCTCTGAGCAGAGTAAGTTAATTTAGATGACGTTCGATGTACAAATTCTCACCCCGTTTCGAATAGGCTCTCTGGTCCGTTTAATTCTTGTCGAAGAATATTCAAATGCATTCCTTTCTACCGTGCGCTTTTGTACTCTGGTGTATTACTGGCTCTGCAAAGGCCGCTACCTTCAACGTTCAAGTTGGCGCCAACGACACACTGAGTTTCAACCCTTCATTGTGAGCTCCCACCATTTACATATTGCCCTCAGGCTGATACGCATAACAGCTTAACTGGGGTTTCGGATGGAGATACAGTTAACTTCCAGTTGTAAGCGTGTTCTACCCTGTCAGTTTTGCCATACTCGGATGATGTTGTTAACTTTGTTTTCTCTCCGGTAGTGTTTCTGGAAACCATGTCAGTCTTATACGAAGAGCTACTCGATGATCTTTTCATGACAAAGAGCGACTCCGTTCTAGTCAGTGGTCCAGTCCACTTTTGAAGCTCCTTGCACTGCTGCTGGTGTCAGCTCTGGGTTTCAGAATGTTGCAGATCCCAATGGCTCGGAATTCCCTACCTGGTGCATGAAATACTACTACTAGTGTGTCCTTACGAAACCAGAAACTAATACGTGTATAATCTAGGTCTCCTACAAGTAAAGTGTCTTTCTTCCCAGTGACAGCTTCTTGCGCATGCTAAATGTCCTGTATCTCAGTTGCAAACGCTTCAGGTAAAAATTGTTACTTGTCTCTACGAAGAATAGATTCTTATTTCTCGTGCTTCCTGAAACTTGAAGTTCCATTATTCTTCTTCTGTAGTCAGGTTTATCCATTACAACTTTTATGTTGTGAAACTCTACTTAATCATCATCATATAGGTGACGGCGACGAGTACACATTGTCAACAAGGAATGGTAGGTATTTCAACATTCGGAAGCCTGGTTACTGAAATGCCGCTACAGGTCTTTGCAATCAATAATCCAGGTGAGAACTTGAACTTGTATAGTAGTACCAACAGCAGCCTAAAATTTCCTCCAGACCCTGAGGGACTAACTTTCCAGGCTTTCCAGGTCACATATATCTGTTACGTGAGCAAACCTGAAGACTGATCTGTTTTTCCCCTTAGCAAGCTGCTATTGCCACTAATGCAACTGGTCCGTCGAATCCTTCCGGAACTATTATCGCTGGCACACCGGGTGCTTTTGATTCTCCGCTGTCACTACCAGCGGGGACACTGCCGACCACAGCGCAGGCGCCTTCGGCACCAACTTCCAGCAGTTTGACTTCACAAATAACACCGTCAATAACAAGTTCGACTACGACACCAATCTCAGCTTCAGCTTCAAGCTCGACAAGGGGGCCTTTGAACGTCGGACCAGTCGTTGGCGGTGTGATAGCGGCACTAGTTCTGCTTATAACTGCAGGCCTTTTTGTATTTATAAGAATACGAAGGCGGAAAGCAGCTCGAACCAGAAGCCTTATAGACTTGACCGATGACGACATGCCGCCACACAGACCGCTCACCCCATGGACGGTTACTGCTTTCCGGCAGATGGAATCGCTTGCATCCTCGAACAAAGTGAATTCCGCCAGAAGGACACCCGCCGCCCTTGACAACAAGACCCCCACAGAGGGGAGTCGAAATTTGGGCCTTGAAAGGCCTCATCATGTAAACGCGGATGCAACAATCCAAAGTCCTGATATGCCACAGGAAGAGGATCCGGTAGGGCAGTTTCCCTATGCGGTCCAGCAACAGGGACAGATATCAACCGATTTGACTACAGAGGAGGGTGTACTGTTGCGAGAGCTACAGATCATCCGTAGGCTGCAAGAGATTCGCATCGGGGACGTGCCAGTGCCTCCCCCTGAGTACGAATGATGTTCTGAACCTTCGTAGTACAGTACGGTCAGCCTCTCCTGGTTATAAGGTTGATCGTTAGGATCCTTGTACTAAGTTACTTAAAAGCAGACACTACAGGGACCATCTCCATCATCTTCACTTTCATTTTCTTACGACGACACTCCTACAATGTAATTCCATTTGTTATGGAGAGCCTCAGGGTTTATGAAGGAATCACTCTCTTGGTACAAGTAGATACGAAATAGATCATCGTTGCTTTGTGGCTCATACCGACTATTAACCCGGAGGTCGCTCCGAGTCTAGTCACCATCCTGACACCAACTCACTCTGCTTTGGGTAAGTATGCTTGAATCTATATCTCTAGTTTAGCTCTGGCAGACTCTGGGGCAAGTCCAGAAGTAATTCTCACAAGGCTTACACCCCAGCACTTCGATCAAAACATTTTTAGATCCTGCCTGCCTACGGGTTGCTAGAAAAAAATAGAACTTCACCGAAAATTGTTGGGTCTTGGGGGTTTCTGTAACCTCGCACACTAGAGCAACGTAACAGTCTCAAAAGAACACTTCGGTTTGCTGCCAGTTCCGAAACTTTACTGGTTCGTCAAATTAGCGACGACTCGAGGGAAGGAAATGAACGCCCAACCCCAGTTGCTTCCTCGCGATTTTCTGGATTCTTGATTATCAGAAGTACATGATTATCCGAGATCCACTGTCGACCGGTCTTGATGAAATCTTGAGACGTTCTGACTATCATCGTTGTCTTTCCACCGCCATCACTGGCATCCTACCTTCTCTATCAATACCAGATGTTCTAGGGAGATGGACGTAGGAACATCAATATTGATAAATATCAGATTGAGAGACCAACGAAGACGAATCTCCATCTCTGAACCAGAATACTAGTCAAACGGAGGGATGTAGCATATGGGCTGCGTAGAAGGCGAAGAGGAATTCATAATGCCGCTGACGTCCTCGAGTGGAGAAATCGAGTTACAATTTGTTCCTCTATATTAGGGCAAATATTTGATCGTCTCCTCCATCAATGCTTATAATTTTCCAGTTTTAGATGTCCCGATCCACTCTTACAGCCACGGGAGCTCCGTAAGCCCTATTTTGTGTACGCTCTACAGACTTAAGTACTTAAGTACTTAAGGCTTAGAGTGCCAGTGGCAAACACGAAGCTTTTGAAAGTGAAATTCATGATATTCGCTATCCCATCCGCCACGGTGTTCGCGCCACTACAGGGTAACCATGTCAATCCTGGAGATACCTTGTCATCGCAAGCGCGGAGAGTGGATCAGGGAGTATGAAAGCCAGGTCCGACATTGTTGAAGGAACTTGCGAAGACTTTCGGGCAAGTGAGTGGTTGGAGGTAATTGTCGATGTGCAATCATGTTTACTTCCCTGGCGATGAGTAGGCTGTAAAAATTCGATTACGAGCCGCTTTCGTTGACTCGGTCATACAAATGACTCTTGGCGATAGTTTCTGGAGCTTTCTACTGCGGAAGTTGCACTAGAAATCAGGAGTGTCCGACTAGGTAAACCAAGATCTTTTCCATTAGAGGGAACCAATGATGACTTTTTCCATGCGCTAAAAGTATTCCTCATTCGACACGCAAGAAAGATAGAGCTGAGGCGAAAGCAAGATCGGAAGGAGAGGGAGAATTTTCGTTTTGTTGTGATGGTAGCTGGTACCGTCGAACCGAAACCCTTCTCCTTGGCTTGAATCTGTGTATCAGAATGAGTACAAGACAGGTACCAGATAACTTGTAGTATTGTTTCGCCACAGAACATCAGGTATATAGTTATACAGCCGATTGTTGACGATTCCGGTTCGAAGGACTTTTTGTCCTCCTCGCTGCGTTCGTCATCTTCAATCATAAATGAGGGGATCTTTGATTGTTGCGTCTCTTTTCCACGACTTCTTTTTCCATCCATCCCGAACACCACAGTTAGCAAAGGCTGTAGGACTCGAAAACAATTTTAGAGCCTCTTTCGTGGAACTTCTTTTTGTAGAGCCAGTTCCAGCCCTTGACGAAAGACATGGCAAGAGCAGGGAGAGGATATTTCAGAAGACGTATGAGATGATATTGAAAAGACTCGAGCATATAACGCAATTTTTTAAATCTCGCGAGCTGCGATGCATTGAACAATGTTGAATTATGTAAGCGATTCTTCACAACAACGTTCATGCATCTATATATGGCGTCGCAGTCCGGATGAAACGAGAGGTGTACGTGTAAAGCGTGCAGAAGCGTATAAACGTACGCATGGAGACGGATTGGAGCGTATCTGACGAGCAAATATCGTCTTTCTTACCAAAACTACTTTAACTCATGATCTTCATTAGGGAAGTCCGACCTCAAGTGTGTATCTTCAATCATGGCATCTATTCGAGAGACTCAAGATTTCACTGTAGGCCTCAGCCGATCCGGGTCCCATAGATGTTCAGAATCTTCAGACAACGATAAAAGCTGATCCGATATTTCTGAAAACGAGTCTCAGTGACCAGCAGTGACCCGAACTAGTCAAGTTGTAGCAAGTACTAGTACGGGAACCCAAAGAATCCTCTTTCCAGCAGCTGACAGTTGAGATAAGTTGCTAATAGGCTACCCTTTCGTGAGGATGTGTGGTAGTCGTTGAACAAGAATACTGTGTCGGAGACGGGGCGTCAAAGAGACGGAGTCATGTACTGAGTAAGAGCTCTATCCAGCCAGACGACGATAGCAAATCCATTGATGCTCGCGCAGGGTGAGTTTCTCCAATTTCCGTGGTCATGGCTATGAAAATGATATCGGTGATATAAAAGGACGATTATGATACTTCATCTAAGTCGTTTCGCAGGAAATACTGCCAAATGATGACAGACCTCTTGCTCGTGGGTGTACCTATCAGCATGAAGATTGCAACGTTGGTTTCGCATGGTCATGTGTAGCAACAGTTGTTGTTCAATCTCGCACAGGACATTATGAGCTGAAATATCATACGAACTTGCAGTCGTACTTGGACAGCCCAACTAATTATTGTTAGGCGGCTAAGAAAAGAGGGCGAATGCTGGTACCATGGACGTCCCAGGTCGGGTAAGTGGTTTGTCCTTAGGCTCTAGATTTGACTCCGGCGTTCCAACAGCACCAGTCTGATGTATACAGGTGCCTAGCTCGCTAGCCAGAAAGGTCACAAACTCAATTTTTAGTTCATGATCTTGTCCATGATTATCAGAGTGACTGACACTCATAATGGTCCATACATGGTAGTCGGTTCGTTGTATAGCCAGGTCAGACTTTGCGATGCGGTGAAGATTCAAGCTGTATGTACTAGGCATAAATAGTCGAAAGTTCTTAGTTTTTGGTTATCGCTTCGTTCATTTTCTCGTTTTCTGAGCATCGTAAGTGGATTTAGATACTCAGCTTAAAATTTCTGACTGACCATTTCAGACGGGCTCCTGGTTTATTTGATTTCTTCTACGACTTTCGAGAATTCTCAAATGCATTTCCTTCTCCAGGGTGCTTTTGCACTCTTGTGTATCACCGTCTGTGCCAAGGCCGCTACTTTCACCGTTCTAGTTGGCTATAACAGCACGTTCGCATTCAACCCTCCTCTGTGAGCTCCCTCTATGTACCTACTATTTCCCTTAGGCTCATGCTCGTAGTTTGACGGGGGTTTCTGATGGAGACACAGTTAATTTCCAGTTGTAAGTCTTTTCACCTTGTCAGTTTTGTGGTAATCGGATGATGTTGACTTTTTTCTCTCCGGTAGTGTTTCTGGAAACCATGTCAGTCCATTACGAGTCCTGTTTGATAATCTTTTCCTGACAGAGAGCAACTCCACTCTAGTCAGTGGTCCAGTCCACTTTTGCGGCTCCTTGCACTGCTGCTGGTATCAGCTCTGGATTTCAGAATGTTCCCGATCCAATGCCCTGGATTTTCCCACCTGGTGCATGAAATACCAGTGTGCCCTCTCGAGTTTGGAAGCTGACCCGTGTGCGATTTAGGTCTCCTACAAGTAGAGCCCATATTTTGCAAACGATTTGCGCATGCTAATTGTCCCGTATATCAGTTGTAGATGCTACAGGTAGCTGAATCACTGCTTGTCTCCGCGAAGAACATATACTCATTTCTCGTGGTTCTCAGATACTCCGCTGTTCTTCTTCTGTAGTCAGGTTTATCCGCACGACCTTACTGATGTGAAACCCTACTTAATCGTCCTCATAGATAACGGCAACTAGTACACATTGTCAACAAGGAATGGTGGGTGTTTCGAACATTCGCAAGCCTAGTTACTCAAATTCCTCAACAGGTTTTTATCATTAATCCCCGTCCTGATTGTGAGAACTTGTTTGGTAAAGCTGAAAGAGGCCTAATTTTTTCATGACAGTGGGGCAAAGTTTTGCGGCTTTCCAGGTCATATATATCTATCTGCATGGATAGAACTGAAGACTGATGGGTTGTAAACCGTATCTTTTCTTACAGCAAGCTGCTATTGCACTGGACGGGACTAGTCCACAGAATCCTTCCGGAACTGTTATCTCTGGTACACAGGCGTTACTGTTTCTAACATTGCAATCCCATCAGCAGCGACATTGCTCCCTCACTACCGGCAGTCTCAGTAATAACTACAGCAGTTTCGACGCCAACTTCAGCTTTAACTACAAATATAACACCGTCAATGACAACGTCAAGCTGCGACGACAAATTCAGCTTCAGTTGCCTCGACAAGGGCGAAGCTGGTCGGACCAATCGTCGGTGGTGCGGTAGCGGCGCTAGTTCTGTTTATAACTGCGGCCTTTCTGTATTCATAAGGATACGAAGGCGGAAAGCAGCTCGAACCAGAATTCTCATAGACTTGACCGATGAAGACATACCACTCACTCCATCGATGATTACTGCTCTCCCCCAGATGGAAACACTTGCATCCTCGAACAAAGCGAACTCTCCCAGAAGAACGCGCGCCGCCCTTGACAACAAGATCCGCACAGAAGAGAGTCGAAATTTAGGCCTTTCAAGGCCCTTTCACGTCGAAAACACGGATGCGCGACTCAAAGTCCCCGTATGCTACATGCAGAGAACCCGGTGGGCGGATCCCTTATGCAATCCAAGGGCAGGCGAGACATCAAACGACTTGACAGAGGAGGGTGCGTTGTTGCGAGAGCTGCAGATCATCCGTAGGCTGGAAGAGATTCACCTTGGAGATGTTGTGCCTCCTCCTGAGTACAAGTGATCTTCTGGGATGAACGGTCAGCCTCTCCTGGTTGTATGTATGGTTGATAGTTGTTGATCATTAGTATGGATCCTTGTAAGTTACCTTCTTAAGACTGACACTACAGACGCCGTCGTTCTTTTCCCCCTTTTTTATCTTCACTCTCATTTACTTACGACGATACTCCTGTAGTGTAATTCCACTTGTTGTAGAGAGCTACAGGATTTACTCTCTTACTACAAAATACTGCATGTAGGCACGAAATGAGTCATCGCTACTTCGCATCGTGTAACCCACTATCAACCCCGATACCTTGCTCTAGCCAACTCATACTCATTCCGACGTCGACTCACTCTAGGTAAGTATGTTCGAATCTACATATCTACCATAGCGAGTCTATGGCACCCAGAAGTCATTCGCACGAGGCTTCTAAAGATTACATTGCTCAGTCAAGATTCCGGCGCTTCGATCGACACATCTTTAGTGTAGCGGTCTTCCTACAGGGAGGCCACCAAAAAAAAATTTCACTAAAGATTGTTGGGTCTTAGAGTTTTAACCTACCTCTCGCACACTGGAGCAAAGCAACAATCTCAGCAAAGCATTTCACAGTTCATTTCGCTGCTATCCCGAAGTTTTACTGGCGCGTCGAGTTAGCGACAAGAAGGAATGCCTGAGGAGGGAACGAACACACTCACCCCAGTTATGCCCTTCGCGATATTGTGGATTCTGGACTGTCAGATATACATCGTACATTATCCGAGTCCCACTGTCGATAGTCAGTCTTGATGAAATCTCCGGGGCGTTCTGACTATCACCGTTGTCTTTCCAGTGCCTTCACTGGCACCCTACTTTTCTACCAATCCCAGATAGTCTAGGGAGACGTACGTTTTGGATGGGTGTATCGGATTTCGCAGGAAGAGAAATGCAAGACCGAGAAATACCCATCTCACGGACAGAGACTCTTTGTCCGGACCAGAATACTAGTCAAACGGATGAATATCGCGCATAGGTTGCGTAGGAGGGTGAAAGAGGAGAGAAACCATATATGCCGCTGACGCAGAGTGGGCAAGTTGTTACCGTTCATTCCTCTATATATTAGGCTTCTTAATCACCAACTTTGATTTCACTGCGGCTGCGGCTTAGGAATGTTCATGACTGGGAAGAGATGCAGTCTATAAAAAGGTGTCGATGGACGGAAAGCCTTGTACGAGAAATGAAATCTCAAGATGCTCATAGCAGAAAATATTTCTCACATCCGCGACACACATCCCAAACACGGACCCCGGCTGTTCCCAATGGGAACGTGCCTTTATCGCCCTCCTCACTGGTACGATACAACAGATTTCTTGCTCATGGTTATCTGATTACAACCTTTGCACCTGGCTTCGCTTGATCTAAGGAAGAATGAGATATTCTCACATTCCATCTTGCCTATCTGTTGAGCTGGATACGTAACGGCGGGGTGGATATCCTTGAGAGCATTCGTGATAACACCTGGGAATAAAATGGGCCGAAGGATACGACTGGTACCGATTGGGCCCGAGCGGGTCCAACTTCGTAACATTATAAAAAAAACATCTCAATCAATCCGGGGCGGCATAGATTTCCACGAAGTTCCCGCCTTAAATACCTTGTAATACACAAGGTATAGGCTTTGGAACGGCAGCCTTCCCGGCGTAATCGAGTAATGAAGAAGAATAACACGAGAACATAGAGTCCTGTGTACCTAGGAACGGCTAGATTCTAGTCCTAGGTTTTGTCAGCCGTAAATCGAGACCTGAACTAAACAGTCTAACCGGAAATCAGGAGTGCCCGACTAAAGTATGATCTTTTCCATCACTAATTATTGACTTTAGTGAATTGTAATGGAGGCTCCGTTTGCGCTCTTTTAGTCTCGGCTTGGGCTCTTTCTGTCTCCACAGCCCCCCCGATTTCCCATGAATCGGCGGCGGCTCTCGAAGCTTCACGGCGAATATATCGACGATTCGGGCTGAGTTGCTTTCATTCTACTAGATCATCTAAGTTGGAATGTCAATAGATACATTTTACATGCAGAAACAAACATACCTCTTCTACTGTATGGGAATACGAAAGAAAACATAAAAATAAAATACTAAAACCAAAAATGCATGACTATTGAATAGAGGAGTTTGAAAGAGTGTGCATTATAAACAGGCGATGCCGGACGATGGATATACAGTACAAATGCAATTTTTGAGGTAGCCCAAGACGAAGAGATATATGTCGAAGTGGTCCAGTGGGAACCGGATGCTTTGAGGGTACTATACATAGGAAGAACATAAGTTACAGTGTTGGAGCATACGGTGTCATAATCAATGACCCTGAAACACCAACATCCCAGAAGCTCCCAGAGCCACTCGGATTAGCCTATCCAGGCGAAGGGGTTCACCAAACTGGGACGATGTACAAGTCCACGTAGGCTTGCATAAGTGAGATAGGACGTCCTTCGCAAACGTGGACATGGACAGCGTCTAAGGCGACGGAGATTCCTATAGCGATGTAGTACACGGATCATAATAATGAGCAGGGTGTCCAAAGATAACCGAGGGCAACGGAGGGCAATAACACAAAACAGGACGACAACAGGTTTATATCTCAGCGGTGATATTCAACGAGAAATACGGATGCTTGAGGGCTTCTGCAACAGTTATCCGCTGATTGGGATCGAAGGCCAACAGCTTCTGGACGAGATTCAGAAAATGTCTGTTGATTAGGTCGTTAGGTGGAATAACGTCCTGGATACTGATGAGCAACAATACATAAGGGAAAGAGGTAAGGCTTACCTGCAAAGGTCTCGTAGCACGAACATCTTTTTTACTCTGTCTTGAGGCCTTGGCCTTGGGCCAGTCAAGTTTTGAGCCTTCTTTGAAGAATTCTGGTTTCGACCGCGCTCCGGCACGAGCGAATCGTTCTGGCATTTTCCCCATGACCATCTCCATCATGGCAAGATGCTCGAGGTTATCATGTGTTTGGAAAAGAGCCATTCCCGTATAAAACTCGACAAGGATGCAGCCGAGGGAGTACACATCGCAAGGGAAAGACCACCCTAATCCTGATCGTTATACGTAAATACAATGTCTTGCAAAGCGACAGAGAAGAACAGACCTAGAATGATTTCTGGTGCGCGATAATGCCGTGTTGATACGACTTGAGAATGATATTCCTTTTCAAAGGTTGCAGAGCCAAAATCGATCAGCCGAATGTCGGTGTTGTCTAATATTCGCTTTGATTTGGGAGCAGCGTTTTTCTTGAAGAAAAAGATTACTAATTGTTTCAAGGGAACGAGATAGAGGGAAATACCTTTCCAGGAACAGCAATGTTGACTACATGAAAGTCATTATGAACAAGAAGGATGTTCTCTGGTTTGAGATCCGTATGTATCAAAGACTCTCTGTGAAGGACTGGACACAGATCAATCGATAGTTTCGACAGATTTCGCAGGATACACTTACAGGCTACACTGTTCAGCAGTTGCCGAGCAAATGATTGGATGTGATGACGAGGAAACGGTGCAAACTCATTATCCTTGAGAAAGTCGTAGACGCACATCCCCAGCAGTTCAGAGACGAGGCAGACATGATTACGATGGTCAAAGGTGTCAAGGAGATGTATACATTTGCTAAAATGATGATTCATGAGTACCAAACGTTGTGGTCGAATCGCGGAACATACTTTGTATTAAGAGGATCTTTCTTCTTGAGCTCTCGGAGTACTCGTACCTCTATTCTGCTTGCGTCCCGGTACTTGGGTATCGCTCTAATGATCTTGATAGCGACTCTGGCATTGTTGAAGGTGTCGACAGCCTCTACAACCTTCCCAAAAGTTCCTTGCCCTAATAGGCGTACCGTTCGATCTAAGTATTGATCAGGACATATAGTCGTAGGAGTTTAAATCAGAGAAACACAAACATCGTTTGTAGATGATATCGTCGGGTACGATGATGTAGTGACCTTCCTTGTCATCGCAGGATACAGGGCCTTTGGATGTCTAAAAAGAACAATAAATACGAGGCTTGGACGAAAAAAACAATAAAAAGAATTACATCGTCTGTTGCAGCGGCACTTCTACTACCCCAAGACTTGGTCTGAGTGATAGCAAGCGAATTTTGGGTGCTGGGCGCGGCTTTCTTCGCAGGAAGAACTCGAACATCCTCAGCATGATCCCGTTTTCGCTTCTTCGGAGGAGGTGCGACTCCGCTGGTCGATGAACTGGCCGATATTGCTTGAGCCTCAGCAGCTGCTCTGGCCCTTGTCCTGATTGGCGCAGCGAAAATTGGAGGCTGATATGGCGCCGAGTAACCGCCGCCATGAGTTGTCGCTGGGGACATTGTGGGTGGAGGCGTGTCCTCTATGACGATGACATCGCGAATTCGGCCATCGCTGTCTGTTTCCTGGACTTCACTGTAACTCACGGTGTACTGGTGAGCTCGTTTCCTTTTCCGTGAGGCCACAGGTGGAGTTGGCATTACGCTTGGACCTGCGGCGCTAGTCGAATTTACGCCGTTCAGAGAGTGGTACGAGTGCATGAATGGCATGGCATGCACTGCCGTCATCGTTGTTGTGTACGACGTCGTGGTGGACGATGAGGAAGGGGTTACTTCGAAGGATTTATGAGCAGAGGACACAGAGTGTGTGACAAGTGACGCCAGCACGTGGGACAGAATGCCGTATTGGGAAAAGTCAACTTGTAGGCCGGAGCCGCCAATACCAGTATTACGAGCTCTAACAGCTTTCATTGGGGTAAAGGTCTCTGAGAATGGGCTTTTTCTGCTTGCTTTTCGAGTTTTTGGGCTGTTTTTGTGTCGAGTCTTATATATCTTACGCCAGTGTCAACATATGGTTCTTCATAGTTCTTCATCGTGGCTGTGAAACAGGTATCGACATTACATACCTATGTACACATGCATCCCACTGGGAAACACCGAGTTTTATCGATTCAACTAGCACCGCAACCTTGCATCCACCCAGCTCCCACACAGTGAGCTTTAGAGTCACAGGCGTTTGATGCTCAATAATATCTCAATGTGGACGGTGTTGACACACTGGCGTCCTTCGGTGATTAGCACCTGCATATCAGAGCTGCATATCAGAGACGCGTGTATATGGTACAAGATGTGTACTGTTACAGAAATACAAGTACAGTTATTTGGTTTTACGATGATGATTCCTTACCGCAAGCGGCAGATTTCGTACCGCCTCAACTGAGTCGCTAGTGCTACCGAACATGCGATTATTCGACTTTCGGCAGGGAGCTAATACTCGATATGTCGACCGTTAGTATATCCTAGACAGATCGGTCAGAATGAACACTTAGCAGGCCTACAAATTTTACATGCCTTTCCAGCTTTAATATCTTCCGGCGACGGCATCAGACCCAATCGCAGGAGCTCAGAGGCTGCGCTGACCACCGGATCATTTTGCATGCTGAAAAGAACGCACGCTTAGAGGGCATATTCGGGCATGACCCAGGAAACCCACCTCGCGACAGCAACAACCTTGCCTTGTTTAACGTAGTAGGCGATGAACTATGCGTTATCAGCGTTTTCAATTGCTGGATTAAGCCAGATGACAAATGTCGAACCTTCATTTCTCCCGGATCTCCTTTGATAATGATATCGTCGTGCCCAACTGCATATCCGCAGTACCGAAGACCCTCTATGAAAAACACTCAGCATAGGATGAGTATAAAGCTTGGACACTAACGTGCACTCCAAAAGATGGGAGTCTTTACGAAAGGCTGTGAATCTCCAGCAATAGTCTTTCCTACAGCTCTCCCATGATTCCCGGCAACCTGCGAGGATGGTCTATATAAGGCTACAAGCCCCGGAAGAATACACACGCACATTCCAGTGCTCAATTCTTACGAGGTCCCCGCCTTGGGGGTAGATTGCCACGTCGCCTGATTAATCTTCATTAGCACGCGAAAAAGGGTTCCACAAAAATTTTACATACCGATGGCAAAAACGCCTTCGACATTTGCCGGGAGCTTCACAACCCGAAGGCATTCATCAACCTCGATACCACCGTCCTTTTCCAGTTCAATACCGCTGCCCTTGAGGAATTCCGTGGCAGGAGCTACACCGACTCCCATGATGACAAAATCGGCAGGGAGAGTCTCGCCGTTGACCATAACACCGCTAGCCAGAGACGGATTGTCTTCTTGAGAAACTATCTTTTCGACTTTGGTTTGCATGTGGAATTTTACACCTTGCGATTCGTAAAACTAAGAAGTCATCAACAGAAGCCGGATACAGTAAAAAAAAAGTATGTTCGTGCCTTTTTCAAACCAGCGCCGACTTGTTTACCAAGTACCATCTCAAAGGGAAATTCTTCCATGCCGATCACGTCGATAGAAGCCAGCTTTCGTTTGGAAAGTGCGAGCACCAGCTCCATACTGATAAATGAGCTTCCAATAACCACGAGTTTCTTTCCTTCGGATGCAGCTGCGAAACAACAAAGTCAAAATCAACAGGATTTACAGATACTAGTGAAAGATATATACCAGTGTCAACCTTTTTTGCATCCTCAACGCCACGGAATGTGTACACATTCTCGAGATCGACACCTGGGATAGGCAGCTTGCGAGGCGTGCCACCCGGCGCGATCACAAGCTTGTCATAGACGATGTTATCTTTACCATCGTCCAGGATGACTCGTTTGTCTTGTAACTCAACGGCGGTAACCGTAGACGAGACTCTGAGGTTAACTCCATATTTGATTTTCAAGTCTGCAGGCGTCTTCCACTGGAGCTTCGACGCATCCGTGATAAGAGCTTTGCTAAGTTTGGTCCTATACAGCCCGGGTTGGCTTAAGAAAGGAAGATATGGGATCGCATCATACCTATCAATTGGTGCGTAAGGCTCCTTTGATACGATGGTAATCGGGAACTTGTATCCGTGCTGACAAGAAATATCATTAGGATATGGATTTTAAGTCATACTGCGATGATTACCTCTCGTAAGCTTTCTACGGCTTGGAAGGCTCCGGATCCGCCTCCAATGATAACCGTGCCTTTGCCTACAGCGTCAAAGCTGCATCATATTAGCTTCGTCATATGTATTTTCTGGGGTAGACTAACCCGGCTGTTGACAGCTTCGGAGGTCTGGACAGATTGTCCTTCAAAGCAAAGTCCGGGTTGGCTGTTACGTGGATCTTGCCGCCTTCAATGTGTGCTTTGAATGAATGGAGTGCGCTAGGTGCAGGAGCATCCTCTATTTCCCTGATCCTAATTAGTAGACGTTTATATTGATAGTTAGAAACATGCAACCAATGTCGCCGGTACAAAGATTGAAGCAAGCTGAAAGGAGTTTAGCTTCGATCAAAACAAACAAAGTCAAGACTAACCTCCATGCCAGGGGCTATCGCATAGCTCAATTAGTTATAAAGCGTCCGGGTGATCTCATGTACATACCAGACGACTCGGGCGTCAGCAGTAAGTACACCTTTCGCAAGCGGCGCGCCATAATGCGTGCAAAATGCGCTTGTAGCATGGATTTTATCTCCTAGGCGCGCAACGAGGACTTTTCCCTTTTCAAAATCGACTTCTTTCCTAGATGAAATGATTCGTTAGTAGCGCCACAGTATGCTTCTGAGAGCCTTGTACATTTGGCCATCCTTAAGCTCGTGTTCATCGAGGACAGCTATAGTTTTCGCAGCCATTTGTTGATGAGAACGTCGCAGTGAAGATGAGAATTTAGAAGTTGATAATGACAAAGAACGAAAGAGGCGCATTGTCATACTTTTCACACCGATTGGGGCCGTTAATTTTTATCTTATCTTATCATCATTCTTGCCGTCTGCTGCGACGACCCTTGATTTATGTCCATATCGTTACATACTTACTTGTACACCGAGCTTCCATGTTTGCTTTCTTGTCTATAACTAGACTGCTGCTGCTGAACTGGCTCGCGACCACCAGAGCATCTCAATTTGTGTCGCAATTTAACGTCGGGAATGATTTGGAAATCAGACCAAGTCCAAATGACACGGCCAATCTAGTTTTCAATACAGTGCACTCATTGTTATTAGGATGGCCTCACCGGAGATATAAGAATGGTCTGTTTAATTGCAATATTTAGGTGCATATTTTGACTTGAGAATTTATGTAGGACACACTATTGTCCCAGGGATCATCCCCCCAGGTACCTCGTTATATCATGGTGCAGGCATTCCTGAAATTCCCGCAACGCCGGAATGGACAGCTCTTGATTCTGAGCTTTCGACTCTATATTGTGGATTATTTTCCATGGAACGCAAAGGTTGTTGGCATTTAACGCTGACAGTCGAACGACCGTTAAAGGTGCTGTATTTTGACGGCTACAGTTCGCTCAAATTTCTAGATGGCCCCGGAACTATTGATAGTCAGGATGTCATTGCATGGGAAAAGGTAATACCTGGAAAAAATCATGCTGAGCAGGAGAGAATCGTCGATCTCTGCAGATGGGGAGAAAAATTCAAAATAGATGGCTTTGTGAGGTAAAAAGCAACTTCATTGTCCATGTAAAAGTAACCTGACTTTAGTAATGTTAGACTTCACACAACGTAGTAAGGCGACCTTCTGCGGGTAAACGACCACTTACTGATGAGATATGTATCCAGCGAAGTCATGTTGTGCGACTTTTCCGCTGGTCTGCGACTTGATTCGATGCATCATATCAAAATCCCATATTCTCCTTTGCAGCCTGAAAATAACTCGCTCTTGGAACGGCCAAAAATGCAGATTGGCGTTCCATTAGATGTGTTCGGAATGGGAGAAATAATTGCTTCAAGACGATTGGATGAATATCCTGGAGAAACTCGCGTTCAGTTATATCTCCATCGTTTGGTCTCATTTTATGACCTTTCCATCTCACCTAGTCTCGCTGAACAGAGATTCGGTCAACATCGACTCCAACACCGGATTCTAGGTATCAGTCAATCCGACATTCACACTGTCAAGGCTCGAGTCGAGTCGGCAGTTGATGGCGAGTGGTCAAACCCCACTAGCGGATTAGACTGGGCGTCGCTTTTTCACACAACCGTCCAGCGCTATGCTGATCGCCTGGAACTGGTTCAACTTGATCTCAATACTGCGACTCGCTCGAGCAAAGATCTATTCCTCAGAATGCGTGCAGTATTTTTACAATTGAGGGGAATGACCCAACCGTACGACTTTGTAGCGGCTCATCCGATCATTGACGGCTGTAGGGGAGAGAAATCATGGGCTCTCCCGGTGTATAATGCTTGCGCTACTGCTTATCCTTTGTCACTTTCAGCTCAAATTACATTCACGCCCTCGGAGCGACTCATGCTTTCTGCTCTCCAAGCTACCACCCGCGAGATTTGCAGAACAATTACTAGCATGTGGGCGGACGGTGTAAATCACCAGATAGGAAATAAACAGAACGATTCTGAGTTTACCATTACACTGCAGGAAATACATGAGAAGTGGAAGAAAGATATCAATTCTTTGATATCCTGGTTGGACTGGAGTGTCTGGCTCAAATGCAAGCCAGCTTGTAGTACAAATGTAAGTGCTGTGAATTGATCTTTGGTTTATCTCTTAACTTGGTTGTTTAGGAGATGTGCTATCTCCCCATATCACCTTACCTGATTCCAGGTGAAACTCCAGCAGTCAATGAGTCGGACTGGCTCACTCAAGCCCAAGATCCTCATCCTACTTGCATTCCGAGACACTCCAGATAATGCAACTCTGAGTCTGAAGACCCTTCTGATTATGTATCATAACAGTGTGTATATTAGACTCTAGAGGAGAAACAATAAGACCAGCGAAGAAACGTTGTTCGCTGGTAGCATCAAAGCGGGTGATATCATCTCTCTCAATCACGTGTTGTCATAATCACTTGTCTCGAACTCCCATGATTCCGGCGTATCAGAAAGGCAAGGGCAAAGCGCAGGATTTTGACGAATCGAACTTGGATCCAGTGATGACATATCGTCATATCTTGTCCCAAAATCTGTTAGAAAATCCTCTTCGGGTGGTGGCGCTGTGTGACAGCGATGCCTTCTATGCAGCTTGCGAGATGGTTCGGCTGGGCGTGACAGATAAACCTCTTGTAGTCTTGCAATGGTTATTTCTTTTTTATAAATGCTATACTCTATGTTTACCATCTTGACAGGGAAGGAATCATCGCGGTAAACTACCATGCGCGGAAATTTGGCATAACGCGTTTTCACAAATTGAAAGACGCCAAGGAACGTTGTCCAGAGCTGATGATTATTCATGTCGCCACCTACAAAGAAGGCGAGGCCGAGCCTGGGTACTGGGACAATGTGGATTCGAGAACACACAAGGTAAGCTCGTGCCCTATTTTGCCAAATGATTCAGCTGTTATTTGAAAGGCAGGTGTCATTGGATTACTATCGGCGGGAGAGTGAAAAAATTCTAGCAATGTTCAAAGAAGGGCTACCCGATGCGGAGATAGGTAAGTCTTTAAAACATCACCCTAGCATTACTTGAGAATTTCAGCAGAGAAAGCGTCTATTGACGAAGCCTTTATCGATTTTACAAAGCCTGTACGGCAAATCCTTCTCCAACGGTATCCCTACCTCGCTCAGATACCACCAGATTCCTCAGCTGGCGCCGACACTCCGCTTCCTGAACCTCCAACAATCGATTGGGATAATCATTCGCACCTAGTACCTATCAATCCTGTCTCAGCAGACGCTGAAGCAGTCGATGACGCTCATAAAGAGACAGGACCAGATCCTATTACTTGGCATGATGTAGCGCTTCAAATCGCTGCAGAATTGATGCACAAAGTACGAGTTGACATTGCCAACAAACTAGGCTACACTACTTCGGCTGTAAGTTGATAATTCACGTTGCGCAAGTAAAGTCTCATTTTTCTGTGCCTCCAGGGCCTTGCTAGGAACAAGTTTTTAGCTAAAGTAGGGCCTTTTAATCGTTTGGGGAGGGAATATATTCCTAATGAAATTTCTTCGCTAAGCTCTGCGCATCGTACAGAAAACCAAATTCTCAGGTCGAACTCGTCCTACATTCCTCCTTTTATGATCTATTAATTTATCGGTTGCAGACTATTCTACGTAATCAAGCCATTCCGGGTTATCTAAAACCACTTGAGTTTCAGAAAGTGCGTATCCGTCCAACGGCTACGATGAACCACTAACAAGAAATTTCTAGATACGGTTCCTAGGTGGCAAGTTGGGAAAAGCACTCGCAAAAGAATACGATGTCTCCACGGTAGCAGACTTGCTGTAGGTAGCCTTTGTCAGTAACGACGGTATCAACTGATTTAAAAAATTGAAGCCCTATATCCCAGGGTCAGTCCTCTATACTTGCAGGTTCTCGAATTTTTTCATTGATTCATGCACTTCAGAAGAGCTACAGTCCAAATTCGGCGAGAACGCCCTATGGGTATATGAAATCTTGCGGTATGTTGGGAGCTTATCTAGTGTATTAT
This sequence comes from Rhodocollybia butyracea, assembly GCA_015501585.1. Classification (NCBI taxonomy): domain Eukaryota; kingdom Fungi; phylum Basidiomycota; class Agaricomycetes; order Agaricales; family Omphalotaceae; genus Rhodocollybia; species Rhodocollybia butyracea. The sequence goes on along the minus strand of JADNRY010000129.1, from coordinate 26,841 downwards.
GCAGTTGCCTAATGGTGAACAGTGGGATCGACAGGTCCGAAGGTGAGTCAGCAGCGTGTCTTCCACGAACGATATTTACTTAATTTCAATGTAGTCAAAGAAAAGTCACCCGTGAACAAGAGTATGCTAGCCGCGAAAGCACTTCAAAAACCAATTACGAGAGTGGATGATGGTCCGCACTGGATCCGTGTCCTTGCCGCTGAACTATCGTTGAGACTGAACGACGCTCGAAGGGCCAGACCCAGTTTATGGCCCAAGACTATCGTTCTAAACGTAGGAAATGGTAGGGTCCCTGTTTGACCTCGTTTGTTTTCTTAAGGGTATTACATTTAGGATACGAAACAAGGCGGTCTAAGCAGGCACCTTTTCCATTCACGAAAGAGGTCAATGTGGACGTTATTGCTGCAGCTGGGGGAAGACTCTGGAAGGAGCTGGTAGCCAATGTCTCTGGCCCCATCAAAATCACCTTGATTTCTTTAGGTTTCACTGGTATCGATACTCTTGATGAAAGTCAGCAAAGCATCGACGGCTTTTTCGCTAATTCTCCTGGTATCAAACGTCCCCGTGAGGACATAAATGATATTTCCCAACACGAACACAAAGTTGACACTCCTCGTCCCAAGTCAACGAAACGACATCGAGATTCGACTGCATCTATCGGTGTCTCTTTCACATGTTCAGAATGCCACAAGACATTTTCACTGCCCGCTAAGCTACAGTCGAACACGGACATGAATGAGAGAACATTGGCTATAGAGGCTATGAAGAACGAGCATAGCGACTTTCACTTTGCTCAATCAGTTGCCCGTCACGTAGAGCCGGAGATGTCCAAGATATCCAGGAAGCCTAAACAGAAAGATAACGGGACCAAGGGAATTGAGAAGTTTTTCAATCGGACAGCCTGATGATGTATGATGTACGTAGTACTTGCTTGCGATCTTTTGGTAGCGTGTCGTTAAATTTTATCAATTTTAGGATATCAAGGAGTACATAACAGCTGTAAATCTTCTGTAAATCATCAGCGCGGTTCATTATCATTCCGGTTGTTAGCTCTGTATTCGTTACTACTGAACTGGTTGCTAAACAGGAAAGAAACATCGGTTGTTCAGATCTTCCATTAGCTTCCATTACAGATCGCTCGGTAGTTAAGGCTTAGGCGCTTAAGGTTCAGATTGCCTGTACATAGATACTTAACGGCAATCAAGAGCAATCGAGAGTGCAAGTTTCTTCCTTTCGTTCACTGCAACTTTTCTTTCGCTCAGGAGCGGTTTCCTTTCGTTTCTTTTCGACGACCGGCGCTGGACGACCAGTTGTTGGCGTTCAATTTCTTGGTCACCAATTCTGTCGCTTCTCTGGTATTCTTGCAATGGAGAATCAGACAATACATGCGGTCCTCAAGAGTACGGTTGTACCAATTCCTTCCAATGAAATGGCTGGTGCTATTGTATGTGATTAAGACCCTAGTGTCTTGTACACAGATCTTGATTTATTTCTGCAGGTAGTCAACGCCTTTGCGATCCTTTCCACGTTAGCCTTGGTTTGCATATTTTTGCGTGTCTCCTGGTTGGGTGTCCTCAGACTTCTTGGAGAGAACGTTGCGCAGTCATTTTTCAACACTCAACTTGGATATTATGCTGCTTGCTTGCTTGTTGCCAACATGATAAATGCACTGGCTGGACTTATGGGCTTACCCTTCTTGGTAAACCGCGCCATCACAGATAGTAAGTCGTGATTAGCTGTTGTATAAAATTCAAACCAAACTATTCGTTATAGATGCTCTTTGTACTTCCCAAGGTCTATTTGCTTTCGTTCATGTTTTTTCCGTATCTGAATGATTTTCCAAGCCGTCGTAATGCAAATCGGGAATATCTCAGGTGAGTAACAAAAATAGTCTCTCGCCTTCGTTTAACTCACCTTGGGATATTACACAGTGGCATACTTTACAGTCGCAATTGCAAGTTCGTCGGGTAGCGATTTTTTCGTAGCCTGCATTTGACTCTCGTTGACAGTTCACACGTTCAATTCCCTGGTTCTTCGAATGCGGCAGTCGGCCTATGTGTATATTCCCACCATACTCTTTGGTTGGGCCGTCTCGATAGTCATTGGTAGGTATCTGTCTAGTATAATGCGCACTTCTGATTCAATCCTTAGCCATTCTCCCCCTTATTCGGCAAATGGGACCGGTTTATGGACCCTCTGGACTTTCCTGTGGCATAAGGGTCACCTTTCCGAGGCATATGCTGTTCTTTCACATCCTTCCTGTAAAGTGACTCTTATTCTGTTCATCACTTTGTGTTGACCACGGTGCAGATTTTTGTAGCTGCCGTACTATCAGCTATATTGTACACCCTTATCTTTCTAGTTCTACGCGGTATTCTTGTCATCAAGGGTAGAGTGAGTTTAACGCTCAATCCTGAGCAGCGATGGGGAGGGGATCGTTCAAACTCCACTTATCAAAAATTCGTTGGAAGCATCGCTCGAAGTATGCTATGGTGAGTCCATACCGAACCGGCATCTTCACCTAAATTGACCTAAATGCGCTATGCTCAGGTACCCTGCGGGTTAGTCTGCTTATGAAATCGAAAACTTATGGATTTCAAACTTATTTTGTAGCTTACATTCTACTCCTTGTCCCTTATTCTGTGACTCGGCTTTTGACGCTCCGGGGATTCGTGGTTCCTTACCAGTCGGTGGTATTTGCTTTCGTCTGTTGGTTCGCTCTAGGTATTTTCAAGTACACCATCTCTGTGCCAATTACTAACCATAGTATACGAAGGTGTTACCGACGCTTTTCTTCTTTTCAACACGTTCAGGATTCTCGGTCCTGCGTTCGAGGCCAAGTCAACAACTGGATATCAAGGGGATCTAGAAAGCTTCGGTACCGCGGAGACTTTCAAGCGGTTTACAAGGGAATCGAAAGGCCCTTTGCAACTCAACCTGACTGAAACTATGATCAAGGAATACCGCGGCGGCTCGTCTCTGGCTTCCACGTCATCTTATAATTCCGAGAGTGTGGTCTCGTACCCTGAACGCACTGCAGACATCGGAGATAAAAACCGTTATATCACCTCAGAAGATATAAATCGGCAAATCTCGCCAGTCTCTATGCTGAATCAAAGTATCGTAGTCGAAGCTCCAGGCAGTATGCTTGCTTCTCGTCCTCCTACTCGGGTATCTGATCACAATCGAGACCAATCCGAATGTTCGTCATACACCTCCAGTAGCCTTCCCATCCCTCCTCGTCGCCCTACGCCTACACCCCTGATCCTCGAGACTGCATCTTATTATTCACCTCGAAGCTCCCCCATATCACGTCCTACATCTTCTCGGCCATTTTTAACACCTTATGCCTACGATGATGGGATACGTCTTTCGGGAGTCTCTACGTCGTCTTCAGTATCAGGTGACCTGGATATAACAGGCTGGGCAGCAAAACAATATGCTGATGGGTCCATTCCCAGTGCCACCCGCAACCAACTGATGCTCAGTGCTGTCAAACCCAGTTTCCCGTCGCCCACGGCTTCCCCCAATCCGTCAGCATCTGCGCGGTTGCGACCTCTGCTTCTTGCATCAGTGGAAAGGACTGGCTCCATGGCACTCGCTCAGCAATACAACAGGATGTATACAGATACTCCTATCACTGCTACATGGGATGAAAGAGAAGACGCATGAAGTAGCCTTTTTAAATTTCTTGTTTTGCTCGAACGCGGGAAACGTTCGTTCCGATGTATCCATATTGCTTTGTTTGCTTTTTCGTGACCAACCATTTTTTGGTTCTTTAATTAACTGTATAGTAGTTATTCGTTATCTCTGGTATAGTTTTGACGTTGATGATTTATCGTAGGTAGTTTCGGGTTCAGGCTCTTAGAGTACGAAAGTGGAACCGAGCTTCTTTGAGACTCACCTTTCCGACCGCCCATGAACAAGTTTGGGCTCAATCGAAGATATCACAACCGCCAGAGCTGTATTTTGACGTCTTGAACAGGAGTTTGAGTTGATTGTCAGGACTCATGTTCTTGATTGTTTGGCCCTTACTCTGATGGTGGTTGGACTGTTGGATCATCCCTCAAAGTCGCTGAAGATGGCATAGTTATGATGCAAATGGCAGTGGATCATGTTGGTGAAGGTAAGATGTCACCTGCTCAGTATGCGTCCTCTTCCAGGTCCCACTTTCGACGATAATGTACCTGACTGAAATGTACCTGACTGAAGATCGATGGTGGGTCTGGTTCGCCTCGATTGTATTCATCCTGCCTTGATAGTCTCGACGCCCAGTCGACGCCTGTGCTCCGCGACAGACATTGGCACGCAACGGTCAAATACTCTTGAAAGATATGTAGCTATGAAGCTTTTTTTCGTATCATTCTGCCTTTCCATGACCAGTCGTTCCTTGATTAGTTAGTGGTATGATGTGCAACTGGTTTTGTGCCCAAGTTTCGAGCAGTATACGTTCAGGCGCTTAAAGTACGAAAATGGTATCGAGCGCCAGTCTAAATCTGCTCCTTTGCCTCTTTCTCTCGGGCTTACCTTGAATTGTAACTACGTTATATAAGTCTCCATCTCTTTCCATCCGTGGTGGAAAAAAAAAGTCTTTTAGCACGGCGATGAAATGACATAGCTAGAAGCACGTCAGTACTTCAGTTCCCGATCGATACCTTGGCGTCTGCCAATTCTCAATCGCTTTCTTTCTTCCTTCCTTCATGTCTATTCTGGATTCTAAACCAGCTGGGGATGACCATACTCACCTCGCTGAAAAGTCTCCTGAGGTGACCGACATCGCCATAGAGATTCACTCTTCCTCAGAGCAGCCCACCGTCGTCGAACCAGCGGAAAGTCGTTCTCCCAGGCCTAAATTCCCCAGGTTCAAGCGACTCAAGCAACTCGCCAAGTTCAAAGGTCATAAAGAAACTCTAGTCCTCATCGACATCCTCTAAGTGATTCGTCTTCGGAGGAAACACCCGCTGTAGTCAATTCTGCCGAGTCAAGTTTGAATGTTCGTTACCTAGTTTCCGCAGATGAATCCTCGGATGCCGACAGCGACGACAACGACGATCCTGGATTCCTTGCTCAGAAAATTCGCGAGTTGATTTCTTCCTTGCCCGCTATTGGAAATCCTTCGCATTCGCCTGATACTCCGGAACCTGTTCCTACGTCTCCTCCTGCTCATGGATGTCCGGCCCCTCCTCCTTCGGCGATCCACATCCAGGACAAACGTCTCGTCAACCTTCTTTCTAGTCCTGCCATCATGAATGGTAAAAAGCAAGAATGGCCTACCGTATGGAGCATCTTACTCTCTCTCGCTCCTCCGACTAGTGACCGAGAGAGCTCAGCGGGAGATTCCACCGGAAAAACCAGCAGACCGGACGATAGCACTACTACTCCTCTCCTTTCTTTTACAAGTGTCATGCTTTGTTTTCCTCTTGAACCCGCCAAAGGCGATGAGGTAGAAATCGCAGAATCAAGACCTCCCGTTCATTCCACACAGTCGGTAGCTGGTGGCGAAACGAACGCGGTACATACCGCGGCGTGGAAATGGTGGCCTTTCCAGAAACACAGTCCAGTTACTCCGCCCTCGACTAGCTCTCTTGTTACTTCCACAACTGCCAATGGTCCGACTACGAAACCGGCCCCGACTCCGACTACTACTGTTAAGAATCCATGGCTACCATCTAAGACGAAGATATCTATCGAGGCCACTTGGTGGGGCTATCGCATGTAAGTTGAACTATATCTCTTGTTCTTTCATTGTGTGTACTAATGTCTCGTCAAGATTCCTACCGCCTCCAATGATGAATGTTTTGAACGAGCGAGAAGTCGATATCGTCAAACGCGCAGCGCTACTCTCGTCTGCTTTGGCATGGTTATTCGCGAATATCCCAACTATGGTGTTCCCCGCTCCTTTGCAGCCGCTGGTCTTGCTTTTGAAGAAAATCGTCCCGTACCTCAGCTACATCGGGACATTCATTTCTTGTAGTTGGGGTGTCGTCAAGGGCTATGATTCCGGTGAGTATAGACGTCGTCTAGGTGCAACATATCATCATTGACTTTCAATAGGCTACGGCGTTATACTCAATGCAACCTGGCTACTCCCTGTCGCGCTGATTCCTAGCACTTGGACAACGGAGAGCTTCCCCGACGCGACTCCAGTCAAAGAGGATGCTGCTACGTCCGCTCCAATTATCCCTGTCGTGCACGCTGCCACTACCGCACTTGTTGATCCTCATATCAAGACTCCGTCTATCAATGCCGCACCTGACGAATCTGACGAAGAATCCTCTGCGGCTGAGCTGGTCGATTTGTCCAAGAAGAATCAGGAGGCCGTATGTCTCGAACGTCCGATGTCCCCGACCATTGGTGGAACCAAGTTTTTGGAGGCGCTTGACGAGAATAAAGCAATCATCACAAGCCTTGCGGGTACCGAATCAGCATCCGCTGTACCGCTTGCCTTGGGAGCTGTTGCCGAAAGCCTTTGACTGCCAAGTTATCGTCCGGAGATGTTGTCGTGATGGAGGAGTCGCTCTTCAAGAGAATAGCTAGGAACAGAAGGTATGAAGCCAAAGGAAGGGTCCCTAGCGGAAAGACTGAAGCCGAAGAAAGAATCTGCTACAATGGCCACGGGTTACGGGTTTTCGAGTAATTGACTAGCAATTGTTACTATGCAAGTTTTGTTTAATGTATCTCACCATAGAAAGTGTTCACGAATTTAGCGATTTTGTTGATATACAGTTCATTTACATGCGGTAAAAATACATGATATGAGAACCAATGAGTTATATTTTGATGTCTTCCCAAGACTGGCCCTCTTTTTCCGAGCTCGTAGCAGGATCTACGTATGAGAATGAGCGTCATCGTGGGCGAAAACAAATGGAACGGACCAAGGTCGGAAACGGCATCTTCCTCATTCACTATGCGAACGCTATCAATGTTGAGTTCATATTTGCCCGAGATACCAGCGTTTCCACCGAGTAGAGAGATCCCGACACTTCTGAGTTTGTCGCTCATCTGCAGCTGTATCTCGGAGAGTTCACCATTATTTGTTCGGACGAAACTTCGGAATGGGATCTGACATGAAGCGTACGCGTAAGGGCAGAAAAAGGGATGATTGTTCAGTCAACGCACGAATAGATCCTCCCATTCGTTCTTCCTCTGGAAGTATAGCCGATGCTGCCAGACATCCGTTGATATTGGTCCATTTGTTTGCAGGTTGACAAAATACGAGTTGTGAGTGCTTGGATCGCCTCCTAACCTCAGGCGAAGCGCAATGTATTCGTGAAACTCGATGTTATCTAGGATGTCGCCGAATAATGATGGACGGTGCTGCAAGTCGAACGAGGTCAATGCGTCCGGAATGAAAAAAATCGATGGCTAAATCGACATACCTTGTTTCGAAAAGCAGCATAACCACCTCGGACTCTGCCTTTGTACTGTGGCTTTACATCCAGTCGCATATCACCCCAAAACTTTGCAGTCGCAGGCTTCCCTATTCGCGCATTATGTGCAGACTCGTCCAGATCCAGGTTAGCCGTCGAGTTACCACCAATATCACCATCGCATCCAGTAGCGTACATTCGTAAATCTTCCTTGGAGTTGAATGAAAAGAGAGTCTTTGGGGCTCTGGACGGAGGGTCCGCGCCAGTCATTTTGAGGACTACAGAGTCAGAGTTGTTAGAATTCTAAGAAGGTGTGAAGGAAACGTTGGTTTACTATCTGTCAGGCCATCTACAAGTTGTTTTCTTGTTCTGTTCCAGTATATTTGCCGCCACGACTGCATTTTGGAAAGAGAACAAGGTCAAGAGTTGGAAATGACGTCACGTCGTGACCGATGAGCGATGAGCAACCTCAGCGCTCTGAGCTAGTTTTTGTTTCCTCTTACGTCCAAAACTCTTACCCTCTAACGAGGCCGGGAAAAGGTTGGGAAAGCACCTATATGGACCACATCGTTCTCGAGGATAAGTTCACCTATATAAAATACCAAAATATACGCGGCCAATTAATCTCGCTCGACGCGCTTCTTTATCCAATCTTTATCTCAACAACTACGCCGACTCCGAATGCAATGACTGGGATTCTCTAGAAATTTTCTTGAAAACATGCTAACGTTACAGAGCCATATATAACTCACTCAACATCAACCTTGGGCGTGATGTACTTTGTAGCGTTTCTTCGTGTCAGCTAGGCTACAAGCTGCCAGTGTCGAGTTCGCAATCTCTTTAACTACGTCGAGCGATTAGTGCCATACTTTCGGGAAATACTCTTATACTTTCAAGTCTATTTACGCCTCAATACTGTGTCGCGTCCGTTCGTTGCGGCTTGTCGCATGGAACCATCAGCGCCCTCATAGAGCATCCGTATTAATCCAGCCAAAGATTTTTCAACCTTCTGACGAACAGCGCTACGACTCATGAGCCGTGCTTCTCTTCCTCCATCGAGCCCCCGCATTGCTAGGGATCATGCTCGTGCTCACTCTCATTTGAATTCGAATTCGAGTAATTTGGGGAGAAGTGTGAGTTTTTTTTTCAGGGCCAATGCATAGGAAACCCTGACGTGGAGTGAGCCTTGGACGACGCCTCCTCAGATTGACTGTCTGGCCCCTCCTCCCCCCATTGATGGCTGCGACGGCAGTGATGATGGTAGTTGGGAGCACTGAGAAAATGGGGTGGCAGCAGGTATGTGATATTGGGTTTCTTTTGCTGTTTGTTACCTCTGATTAACTTTTAATCAGTACAAAGTTCCGCTTATCTGGAGAGTACCCATCGCCCTTCGTCTCCTGGCCCAGAATCCGTCGAGCATTTATTGACGGTAGGACACCATCAGAATATCGACTCTGCGTCCTCGAACCCTTTCCCGAGTACCCCACGAATGCTGGGTACACCAGATAAGTCGCATCCTACTCGATCCACACCTTCCTAGTGCAGACTACACAAGTACACGTGCATGTATATCAACATTCCTTGAATGAATCGGTACCTTCGTCCCACTTTGCTCATGTCCCGTCGTCTTCGTACAGAGCGCTCAACAGGTGGGCAGGCGGCAGAAGCCATACTAGCATGGAGTTTTTGTAGGAGCTCAAAGTTCCACAGCGCGAAGATGTAGTCATCCTGTTATAATGGTAACCCCGAATCCTTTCTTCGTCCTTTGATACCATTCCTAATACTACTTTATAGGCCTTTGGAGCCTCGCGGTCCCATGCACCTTCGTGTCTTCTCACTACATAGATGAGCTTGGTTCTCAGTTCTGTCTACGGCTCATTGATATCTCTTGCTTTGTGTAATTTATCTTATGAGACTCTATTGTTACTCCCACTATGACATTTGATTAGGGTTTTGAGATTCTTGCGATTGGGAGTTTAACGATTACCGTTTAGAACGCTGCGAAGCTGCAATGTCGAGAACTTGGATCGATTTTCATTGATGCATTTCAAAGAATACTACAACATAGATGCGATACTTCATACAGCCGTCTTTCCAACTGGGTCAGGTGCGAAGGACCGCTGTGTACTCTGCCAAGCGATACTTTTCTCATTCTCTAGTGACTTTGATCTCTGACTTGTACTGGTTAGGAGAGTTTCGAAGCACGTGTGAGTGAACAGATGAGGCCAATACCCACTTCCCCACTGCTAGCGAGGAATCTCGTGGGCTAAGAGTGACTTTGTCGGAGGCGTATATGATCGACTTGCCTCCAATCCGTGCACTTCGTTTATGATTATTGCGGTATGAGTTGCAGATATCCTTCACGGTTTCCCAGTACTCTGTGTTCACCAGAAAATGAACATCCGACCATACAGTTTTGTCACGGACTCCAAATGTAACCGCAAATCTTTTCCGATTCTGTTCATGTTGAAAACAGAGAGTGCCTGTGATAGTGGCATCATTCAAGAAAAGATTCATGGTATCATTGTTCCATTCCTCCCAAGCATTGTTGGGGTATGTTTGCAGTAGGGAGAAACCAGCATCGATTGCGCTGGAGAAGGATACATTAAAAGCATAAGAAATGCGAATGGGAAGAACGGCTGGAGCTTTGTGGAGATAGATCTTGTTGACGATGCGGACGTTGAGGACATGGCAGGCATCACTATCCAGTCCACTCTGGTACTGGCGACGTGCCTCGATGAGGATGGCTACTTTATCTGTCAGAAATTTTGACATCCTGTCGAGATTCTTCCACCGCATGCCTACATATTCTTTGCCATGATTGTAAGACTGTCGAATATCCTCGAGATTGGGCTTTTCCGTTTTGAATTCAAGGACAAGGTCCAACCAGCCCTTTCCAGCCACAACAACAAATGGGCGGTGAGTTGGGTCATGTATAAAGAGGAAGGTCTGGGGCAAATAACGATCCAGCGTGAAAACCCCCATGCTATGATCTCCAGGATCAGCGATTTTACTAGCAGCAACGGGCCCGGGTAGGCCTGTGTTGGAGGTAATGGGCCTAATTCCCTGATCACCAGAAAAGAAAACTGCGATTCGGTCAGAATCGAAGTCATTAGGTCCAAAACGGGGAAGATCCCATGGCCTGAATAACAGTTCCCGTGGGGTCTGCTCGATTATTTCACACCTGGCCCGTATTGCATCATCTTCAAGAACCTCGTCTGATCGAACCCTCTCATATTGCTCCTTGAATGACTTGGACACATAAATGGCCAGATGCCTCGACGTCTTTGATCTGCAGTTCAAAAGAGCCAGAAACTGTGGCTGGTCATTGATGACAGGTAAGACGGGTAAGAGAGGAAGGTGGACTAGTAAGCCCTTGTTGGTCATTGAGAACGGCCGTTGGTTGTTGATCTGGTACCGGAAAGGATGTATATACCTGCCACTTCCTTCAAACACATCTGGACTGCTGGCAAGTATCCCGCTGGTAGCTGCGCTGGTAGATGGCGACTCCGTCAGACTCATAGATGACAACTTCGACTTCCAGGCAAAGATTGTGTGATCATCGGACACCTTCAAAATCTCCTCTTGGAGTCTGATGAAGGCATGCTCTCCTTCACCATAGAGGGGCGGCATGTAAACACCAAAAATTCCCATCAATGAGTATGCCCTGTCTTCTATACGTGTCGTTTCCCTTCCAGCAGCCCAAGACATTCTCGCCGCGATACTCCATTCGCTCAGATCATCCAGTGACAACAGAACCTCTGACCGGATCCCAGTAATCTCTGTGATGGTCTCTTGCAGGCTCGCCTTCGTTCCAATCTTCTCCCAGTCATTTGTGAAGAAGAAAACTGTCTTCGGAGCTATTAGCTCCTGGAGCGTCCATCCTCTCGTAAACCATTTACACATGCGGAAGCTCAAGTTGAAGGACCGGCTGAGACGGTCACTTCGCATATCTTCCAGGTAAGCGTAGCAAACTTGTGCTTTGTTGTAGTATCTGTACATCGAGTTGATGGCCTCTGAGAGCTCGGAACTGCTTGATTTATCAATGCAGCAGGTGTCGATCCAGATATACTCCCAATCCTCGCGGCGCGCCAGCTCGCACGCTCCCACAAGCTTAAACCACCCTTTCATCCCCTTTCTCTTCAATGGATCCTGCATATCTTGGAAAGTCACTTCCTCGTCTCCCCATACATGCGAGAGGATCGCATATTTTGGTAGCTTCAAGTTCTCATTTGCAATGTAGATGAGCTCTGGATCTGTACCAGTGGTTCGAAGGAGTCTCATGATTGTCTGATACCTTTTCAATGGGTGAGTTTCGTAGCATAGGCAGCATAGACAGCACTATCTTGACTGAAACGTACCGAAAGGCCTTCTGTTTGTTTGATGGCTAGAGAGCAAAGCAAGCCCACTTTATAAGTTCATTCACAGGCAGGCAGAGTTAAACTGGTGTCACAGAGCACCATCGATAAGTATCAACAGTTGTCACCAAGGTTTTACGCTGCCCAATTCAGATGAGATAAGATAAATCAATCGAATGCCCGGCGGGAGAACCACAACACATTGCAAAACTACATGCTCAACGCTTGTTTCTTCAATGTCTTGACACTCAAAGGTTATCTGTAGACTCCCTACATATCTTACGATCATCCCCAGAACATGTAGATGAGCAATAAAAGGAAACCCATACGTATCCACATGACAAACAGGGCGGTGAGATAATATATACATGCAGTACCTAAATCGAGAATATCTCAGGTGAGTTACAAAAGTAGTCTCTCAGCCTTCGTTTGACCTTGGGATATTAGACAGTGAAATATTTTACAGTCGCAGTTGTAAGTTCGTCGGGCATGCAATTTTCATGCATTTGACCCCTGATTCGGCAAATAGGACCGGTTTATGTACCCTCTGGACTTTCCTGTGGCATAAGGGCCATCTTTCCGAGGCATATGTTGTTCTTTCACATCTTTTCTGTAAAGTGACTCTTATTTTGCTCATCACTTCATGTTGACCACAGTGAAGATTTTGTAGCTGTCGTACTATCAGCTATATTGTACACCCTTTCTTGTTCTGTGCGGTATTCTTGTCATCAAGGGTAGAGTGAGGATAACGCTCAATCGCGATGGGGAGGTGATTGTTCAAACTCCCCTTATCAAAAATCCATTGCTGGCAGCACTGCTCGAAGTGGCTACGGTGAGTCCATAGTACCAAACCAATAAATTGATCTCAATGCGTCATGTATCCTGCAGGTTAGTCCCCCTATGAAAACTCGTGAATTTCAAACTTATTTCCTAGCTTACATTTACTCAAGTATGATTCAACTTTTGACCCTCCGCGGCAGGGGATTTATGGTTCCTTACCAGGCAGTACTAGTGGTTGCTTTCGTCTCTTGGTTCGCTCCAGGTAGTTCTCTACCTCCATGCCAAGTATTAACCATAATATATGTTGTTTCAGAATCCTCGGTCCTGCGTTTGAGGCCAAGCCAACAACTGGATATCAACAAGGGAATCTAAAAAGCCTCGGTACCGCGGAGACTTTCAAACGGGTTACAAGTGAATCAAAAGGTCCTTTGCAACTCAATCTGACTGAAGCTATGATCCAGGAATACTGCAGCGGCTCGTCTTCTACCTTTCTACGACCATTCGGCTTGAAAGTTCATGTATGGATGCAACACTTAAGGTTTACTTACACGTTCAGGCGCTTAAAGTACAAAAATGGTCTTGAGCACTAGTCGAAAACACTTTCTCTCTCGGGGTTTCTTGATTTGTGACTGAGTTAATTTTCCATTTGCTCTCATCCGTGGTGAAAACGCGTCTTTTGGCACGGCGATGAGATGACATAGAAGAATGTCAGTTCCCGATCGATACCTTGCCGTCAGTTGTGTCGAAGGGAGTATCTTCGGAGTAAGGAGTCCCGCCCTTCGCCTCTTTCGGCTTCCGTTGTAGGTGGGACGTGTTTCGTCTGGGGTATGGTTTATCCTCCCGGAGGGGGGTATTATTTTCCTTGATTTCTATATTATTTATCTTACCTATTTCGTTTATCCGAGTGCCTATCTCTGACTTGGCAGTTTCGTGTATTGACTTATATACAGGTCATGTTGTCCTTATCCCTCAGTCGTTGTCTTGCACACTTCTGAGGGTACGTCTACTTTATTTATATTTCTGTGATACTCATACTTACGCTTATGTACTTAGTTAAGCTTATACGCGTTTCACAGGTACTTACCGATCTCAATACGAGTCGTTGTCTTGCACACTTCTGAGGTTAAGCTTATACGCGTTTCACAGGTTATGGGCCCCGCCTATCACTGTTAAACACATTTCATTTATCCTTGAATAAGCGACTACACAAATCCTAACAATGGCTAGTAACGGAGCGATACCGCCCCGCTACCTGATATTCCTGAAGACCAAAAGTTCGACGGGATACGACTAGCTTGGGCACCGATTGAAAGAAAAATCCAAGTCGCATTGAAAGGTCAGGGGCTAATCGGATACGTAGACGGAACCATTAGTATCCCCCCCATCGTCCAACTACCACTGAATGCTCCTGGTACAACCGTTACACCGACCCCGGTATACTCCACAAACCCATCCAGGGATGAATGGACGTTTCGGAATGACCGGGCAAGAGGTATGATCGAGGCGTATGTTCTTGACTTGCCATCTCTTGTCCCTACCGTTGACAAGATGAACGCGTACGAGGTTTTTGAAGCCTTGAAGAACGAATTCGGGAAGTCGGATGAGATGAAGAAGATCCTCTCGGATCGTCGCCTCAGAAGCCATGTCTTCCGTGATCATGAACCTATTGATACCTTCTTCAAGACTTTCAGAGAATTGAGAAGGGAAGCAATAGAGGGAGGAAACGACGTATCAGACAAAGTTTTCAAGGCTGTTATCTTGGCAGCTTTCCCTACTCTACCCTTTGACACCATTATCCAGAACATCACAGCGAATCCGACTGCTTATCCTACGTCAGCGTCAGTGATACAGCAAATCGTCTTTCAGTATTCTCGTACCGAGACACGTCCTGATGCGGCCGTGTCAGGGGATAGGCTCCCTAGGCAAACATTGCTCTTCAAGCTCGAATTGAGCATCTTGAACGCCAGCTTGCTGCGGTTACAATTGGAGGTTCAGGAACAAAGGGGAACGGTAATGGGAAGAAGTGCACTAACCCCAACTGCTTGAGGGAGGGGCATCTGGCCGAGGACTGTTTTAGGAAAGGCGGAGGTAAAGAGGGCCAGTACCCACCATGGTGGAAGGGGAAGAAGGATACTACTTCTCCTACTCCGGCTGCGAATTCCGCCGTTGCCTCAAACGTCTCGGTAGGGGAGTTAACCCAACACTATGCCGGGTACAGCGCGTCAATGTCGATAACTGATCCTGAAGACAAAACCTTCGCAGACTCAGGAGCGTCAGACCACTTCTTTAGGAAAAGATCTGACTTTCTTACCTATACGCCTTGCTCACGCTTGAGTAGATCTTCCGAAGCATCAACTACTCTGAAAATAGTTGGCTACGGCAAAGCTCAGAAATCCTTTATACACGAAGGAAAGATGATCGTAATCACCTTTGAAGAGGCATTACATTCCCCTTCTGTAACCTCAGACCTCATCTCTATCTCCAAACTGTGCAATAAAGGGATGACCACCGTTTTCGGTAAAGAATCAGTCAAGTTCTTCTCCGAGGATGGAACACATATCCTGACGGGCCTCAGACATGGTGGCCTGTACCGCTTGCGAGAGAAGAAGACTTCGGTGTTGGTGGTGAAGTCCAGGACCCTGGATAAGCCAGTGGATATCGAGGGATGGCACAGACGATTTGGCCATGCAGGTATAACAAGAATTCGCCTCGCGCTAGAGAGAAATTTGCTGGATGGACTCAAAGTGGTAGGAGATCCGAACAGTAAACCGCCCGAGTGTGATCCGTGCCATATTGGTCAAGCCAAACGAAGGGCCTTTGATGGGAAGACAGAGGTGGAGTCGAGGATACTCGAGAGAATTCACATCAACTTGACGGGACCGATGCGCTCGTGCGTTGGGCGGCTTCTTTTACTCGATGCCTATCGTGGATGGGTGTTTGTCGATGACGAGAGATTTCTACCTTATGAATAAAGACTCTGCATCCACGCTAGCGGCTCTGGAAAAGTATAAGGCACTTGCCGAGAACGAGACAGGGAAGAAGTTGTTATATGTCCGCGTCGATGGAGGAGAGGAATTCAGCAGTGGACCGTGGCTGAAATGGGCAGAGGTAAATGGCGTTAAGCTTGAAGTCACTCCAGCTACTCGTCAGCGGCGAACGGGATAGTAGAACGGAAACACGGCATTACCTTTGACCATGTTCGCACAATCCTCTACGAATCCAGACTTCCTCCTTATCTTTGGACCTATGCATGTGCGTATATTGTGTACACGGAAAATCTTCTTCCTGCGGCTAGGACTGGCTATAAGATTCCGGCTGAGCTCTGGTATGGGAAGAAAATGGATGTAGCGCACCTTCGTCCTTGGGGAGCCGTGGCTTGGGGAACAATAGTCGACGGAACGCCTGGCAAACTGGATCCAAGAGGTTTCTCGGGTCGGATGATTGGCTACGGGGAGAGGGGCGTATATTTGCTATACTTGTCTTCGGGTCGTGTGGTTACTAGCAGAGATGTCTCTTTCGACGAGAGGGTACGTGTTCCTTTGACCTCAGTTGCAGGGGAGAGGGGAGATGAGAGCGACGGAGAAGTTGAAGAAGGAACTCAACAACTCGACGGCGTCAATACAACTGATGCCGACGGAAACTCCGAATCTGTGATCTCCGATAACTTAAAGGTACCAGATCAGACCCTTATGCCACAGCCACCGCAACTTCGCCGCTCTTCCCGCAATAGAACTCCGTCTGCAATAGCCAAGGCCAGCTCAGAATCTGAAGACAGAGAGAGAGCAAGTAACTGAGCCCGAATCGAATGGGCTACCGACTCGAGAAGACCACGTGCAAATTTCATTTCCCTTTCCAAGAACCTACCTACAGAAGTTGACGACAAATTCAACGCCGCGCTCACTGCTATTGGTCTACCGCCTGTTCCGAAATCATACTCGAAAGCTATGGAGGATTCAAACTGTTGGCTTCCAGCGATTCAGAAGGAAATCCAGCGGATGGAGGAATTCAAGGTATTTGGACCTCTCCAGAACCCTCCCAAAGGCGCAACAGTTCTGAACCCGTTGTGGGTTTTTGCACACAAGCTTAATGGGTCAGGGAGATAGTAGACGAGAAAGCACGCTTGGTAGTAAATGGAGGGTCTCAGGTAGAAGGAAGGGATTTTTTCGAAGTCTTTGCTGCAGTTTTGCGCTTTGAGTCACTCCGTATTCTGATCGCGGTCTGGATTTCTCTAGGGTTCTTCATCTGGCAGATCGACTTTGCGTCGGCTTATCTTAACGCTGACATGGAAGAAGAAATGTATATCAGGCCACCTGAAGGATTTGAAGGGAGAGGAACAGGACAGGTAATGCGGATGAAAAAGTCACTCTACGGGTCCATGCAGGCTGGACAAAATTGGTGGAAACTTCTCGATGCTACTTACAAGGACCTAGGCTATCAACGGTCTCAGGCGGACCAGTGTGTTAGGACGCGGAAGTCGGACATTGGCGAAACAATGACGGGCACATACACCGACGATACACTTGGAGGCTCATCATCGAAGGAGGAGATGTCAAGGGCGAAGGAGGAGATTGGAAGTCACTACCAAATTAAGGAGACAGATACGGTGCAGTTTGCTCTAGGTATGCGCTTGGTTCACGACAGGGAAACAGGTACAGCTATGCTCTCGATGCCAGCTTACTGGGACCAGCTCCTCACCAGGTTTGGGCTTCAGGACTTGAAGCCGAAGGCGACACCCTATCCGCCGGGACTCAAACTGACCAAGGACATGTCTCCTAAGACCGAGGCGGACCACCATTTCATGAAGGACAAACCTTTTGCAGAGCTTCTTGGGGGTATTCAGTTTGAGCAAGGAGCGTGTCGACCCGACTTCGCCTACGAAACCAATGACCTCGCTCAGTTCACCCAGGACCCTGGACCCGCTCACTGGCACGCTTTAGTTCACCTCTGCCGATACATCATAGGTACGAAGGAGAAGGGGATTGTGTTCAAGAAATCGGAGTTGGGCCTTAAACCCAAAACTTATTGCGACGCTAATCACGCAGCGTGCACTGATACGCGACGCTTGGTCACCGGAGTCCTTACTATGCTGGCAGGAGGTCCTGTGTTCTGGATGTCGAAGCAACAGGATGTCGTTGCGTTGTCTACAACGGAAGCTGAGTATATTGCGTATGGAAAGGGCGCTCAGCAGGCGAAGTGGATTCACAACTTCATGTCCGAAATTGGTTATCCCTCTCCTTTACCCTCTCAGCTCTATGCCGACAACAAGAGCGCAATTGCGATCTCCGAGAACCCGAAATTTCACCAGCGGGTTAAGCACATTGACATTCGATTCCATTTCCTCAGAGACTTGGTTGAGTCGGGGGACATCAAGATTAATTATGTCCCATCTGAGGAGAATCTTGCGGATATCCTTACCAAACCGCTGGGGACCACGCTTCACAGGTGTATCGTGGATCTTATGGGGATGAGAGATGGCGGTGAGCGGGACTAGGGAGTGTCGAAGGGAGTATCTTCGGAGTAAGGAGTCCTGCCCTTCGCCTCTTTCGGCTTCCGTTGTAGGTGGGACGTGTTTCGTCTGGGGTATGGTTTATCCTCCCGGAGGGGGGTATTATTTTCCTTGATTTCTATATTATTTATCTTACCTATTTCGTTTATCCGAGTGCCTATCTCTGACTTGGCAGTTTCGTGTATTGACTTATATACAGGTCATGTTGTCCTTATCCCTCAGTCGTTGTCTTGCACACTTCTGAGGGTACGTCTACTTTATTTATATTTCTGTGATACTCATACTTACGCTTATGTACTTAGTTAAGCTTATACGCGTTTCACAGGTACTTACCGATCTCAATACGAGTCGTTGTCTTGCACACTTCTGAGGTTAAGCTTATACGCGTTTCACAAGTTGCTTTCACGTCGTTCTTGTGGCTAAGTTCATCTATATAAATCACCAAAAAACCCGAATCTCACTCCACACGCTTCTATATCTCAACAGCTATGCAGACTCCAAACACAAGGACTGGAATCATTCCCTGGAAATTTTCTTGGAAACGTGCTAATGTTACAGCGTCATATATAACTCACCATTCGACATCAACCTTGACCTTGATGTAGATGTTCTGCTAGTACCGGATGACTTCGTAGCATTGCTTCATGTTAGGCTACTTTGACTACTGGTTGCCGAGCTTGTTATCAAAATGGCCTCCTCTGAAGAACGACTTGCAGCTCCGATGGTGGGCATGTAAAGAGTTCGCAATTTCTTCAGCTATGTCAAGCAATTAGTGCCATGCTTTGGAATTGATATTGAGCAATCAGGAAATACCTCTGTGTAATACTTCTTATATTCTGCTTTTGCCTCCTTCAATGTCCGCTTGGCATTTATCAGACGAGGCTGGTCGTTTACCGGGTTGAGCTCAGCCAATCGACCATTTATACAATTCAAGTTAAGCTCTATGCCCATCCAGAAATTGGTACAATCATCGACATGCCCAGTCATAACATTCAGGCTTTTGGATGCCTCTTTCAACTTGACAATAGCACCATGAAGCTCTTGTTCTTCGATTTTCAGTTCTGACAATAAGTAACACAAATTTGGTTATGTCTGGAAGTATTATGTATACTCAGCACTCACCTTTGATGAGTTTTGTGTTCTTGAGTTCAAGGAAGTCTGCCAGGAAGAGTAGCAGAGGAAGAATCACAGGAAGAATGAGTAGAGCTGGGGGGAATGCTACAGTTGAGATACCCCCGATGACTCCTACTACGCCTGCAGCTGCAGTAACTCCTGCTTTCACGAGTTTCATTGGAGTTGATCATTTCTCTGCTGATTTTCTTTTATTCACCGTAAGTTGCTGTTTCTGGATCAAGTGCTCAAGAAAGTAAGGAACTTGAGCCCCTGTCTAAAGAGCTCATCAACTTGACTGGAATTCCCAAGTCAAATATCTGCTTGCCTACCTTGATTAGGTTTTTGGAAGCATCTAGGCATTTTTCAACAATGTTATCCACATGGGTCTGCATCTCTGAATCAGGAAAAGTACATAATGCCCAGGCATATCTAGAATATCCTGAGGCAACCCAGGAATTATCCAAATTCCTAGGCTGCCTCAGTGTCTCTCAAAGGCTCTGGTTGACCCCAGTCACCAGGGAAACCCAGGTTTGAGGCCATATCCTGGGTGTCCTCAGTCATCTTTGAGTTGTCCTGAGGTTGCCCTGGGTTGCCCTGGCTGTCCCTGAGTCTTCCTGAGGTTGGGTTGTCCTCAGGCTGACCTGGGCTACCCTGGCTGTCCCTGAGTGTCCCTGAGGTTACAATTATAAAATCACGAAGAAGTTGACAGTCTGAAGTATGACTCATTTGTGAAGAGTGACTCCTTTTGACTGGAGTCATTTTGAGTGAAGTCAAAAATGTAAAGTCAAAAATGACTCCACCTGACTGGAGTCATTTTTGACATATAAATACAAGGCTCATTTTCGGCTCATTTTTGCCATCTCCTCCCTTTACCCCAGACCCAAAAATAAGTTTCATATCTCCACCAGTTTTTGCTCAATTTTGACGATATAGGAAGCATTCAGAATTGTTTATAAGTTGTCTCTATACTATATAAGTTTTAGGGCATCATTTTGTATTTTTGTTACTACCTCCTCCTCCTCACCCAAGCCCTAAAGTGAGTTTTGCTCATATCTCCATCATTTCTGACTCAATTTTTCCGTTTTAGGTCGCGTTTAGAATCGTCGATGGTCGTATCCATGCTTTGTAAGTTTCAGGGCATCATTTTGTATTTTTGTTACTACCTCCTCCTCCTCACCCAAGCCCCAAAGTGAGTTTTACTCATATTTCCATCATTTCTGACTCAGTTTTTCCGTTTTAGGGCGCGTTTAGAATTGTCTAGGACCGTCTCTATGCTTTGTAAGTTCCTAGTCATTATTCCCCATGTTAATTACCTCCTCCTGCTCACAGGCCCAAAAGTGAGTTTTATTCATATCTCCATCAGTTCTTACTCAATTTTGACGATCCAGGGCATGTTTAGAATCGTTCAGAATGGTCTACCAGTCGTCTCTATGCTCCATATGTTTTGGTTCACCATCCCCCTCCTTCCCTTGCAGTTGATTACTGTACATTAAAGTTAGTAGTGTAAAATGCAATATGTTGCTAAATCCATATACAAATGATTTTCTGCTTCTCGTTGATAACATGTATTGAACAGTCCAATAATACTGATTTCTGAACTGGTGCTTTTTGCTTCAGAAGTTCTGGGCAGACCCCAGGGAGCCTCAGGGAGCCCCAGGAAAGCTCAGGGGCATTCAGGGATCTCCAACTTAATCTAAGGCTCCCTAGGATTTGGGGGGTAGACCCTGGCACCTTGGAAGTACCTGTGGTCTTGGGGTGCACTGGGGCCCCTGGTTACACTAAGGCCATCTTGGGCCAATCTATGGTTGCCTGGGCCATAGGGACTTTTTCCTGATGACAAGAAAGCACTGACCAGAGGTTGTCTACCCAGACAGAGCTCTGACTGCAGCCTAACTACAATACTTTACTGGACTGAACTTTACTAAACTTGAAACAAAACAAACAAAACTAATAATACAACTGTGTGAAGTGAGGAGGAAATCCCTGCCTCTAATGTGAGGGGGAATCCAAACCTAGGGATCAACTATCAATCTGGGCTACATTATATAGAGCAGGAGCGCGGCTGTGTAGTGTGCACAGACCACTTAAGGGTGTGTCAAACCGCTCTCTAGCTTCTAACGAGCCGAGTTTCATGTTTCTATTATATTTCAATTCAAATTTCAAATCAACACTCCGAAATTGGAGATTATCACTCTTCCCTGTACTTGGGAAGGGACAACAAGCTTCTATAAATGCTTGTACTCGGTTATAGCGATGCTAGAGGGTCTAGGGACACTGTCCTATCTTGAAAGTACCACAGAGGATGCAAGGGAACAGCAGTTTTAGCTCATGTTCAGCTTAAACAAATAGTGACCTAATTTAGGAGTTATAGCAAGATCTCCGTATTTCAACCACTTCCGGACATCACACGACTCGGGACTTCGGATTTGGACTCTCTAGTATATCTATTGAGTTCTCCAAATGCCGCCGTGATCATATTTCGCATGCATGACACCTTTCTAAGGAGGTTCTCTTCTAATCCCAATATTATAAGTAGTAATGGATACAGCCTTCATAACTCGTGAAGTGGTGCTGCACAAATGCTACAAATATTACTGGGAGTGCTTCTAGTGTATTTCGATTGAATAGACCTCAGGGAACCAAATATACATAACAAACTCCTTTTCTTTCAGAGTTGTCAAGCAGGGGATGAATTAACATATGCTAGTGAGAAGTGCATATATCACAATTCTGAGCAAATAGAGGTTGGAGGAGCTTGTATTACATTGGATTTGAGCGAAACACATTGATACACAAGGTCCAGACCATAGTCTCTTGCATGCTTTATCAGATGGAGCACTGCATACTGATCAATCCTTCTGGATATGTGAATTGTAGAGACAAGACAGATACATATGAGACTACAGGGTTTGAGGGTGGGTTTCAGTAACTAGAGATCATGGGTAGCACTCCCAATGACTTCCAGATACTATGTACACTGCAGAAATGCCAAAAAACAGTATTCTAGGGCCAAAAGGGTTTTGGGTGTATCAACGTTTTCTTTTTGATGAACGGGATGGACCAGCACCATTAAGGGTATCATGACGATCCAGGAGCGCAATCTCCTACTCTCCCTCTTCTTCCTCTTCCTCATTGTCCTCTTCCTCATCTTTGTCTTCCAAAACAGATGCTTGATGTACTTTTGCCTTTCCTTTCCCTTTAACATCAACAGGCACCTTTGCCTTCACTTTCTTCTTTGGTTCAACATCCTATGCCTTTTTTCACTCAGTAATGAATAAGTTAGCCAAAACTCAGGCCCCAGGCCCATAAATTAAGCAAATCATGAAGAGCTATGTACTATTACATGAGTAAGTATAAAAAAAGCATACTAGACAATGAGCTAAAGAAGAAACAAATAGAACATACATTGGTTTGTACAATTACAGAGATAAAGGGAGAGGAGGGAGGGTGACAAAAAATTGGCTTGATCAAGCAAGATCTAAGCCAAATATCAATCAGTACATAGTACATAGATAATATAGGTAATCTGAGCGCACTGAGAGCCCTGATATCCAAGATCTAACAACTAGGTCAACTTGAGAGGTTCTAGATGTGTGTAGATCTGCTATGGATGTATTATGGGCTCTGTTCAGTGAAAGATCAGTAGATCAGAGAAAAAGGCACACCAATTCCTGTATCTGAGACTCTTGTGAGCAGAGCTAAGGTCTGTGCAGATGTAGGAAGTGCTGAGAGATGATGTTTGAGCTATCAGAGCTGTAGAAAGGGGACAGATGTCCTTACCAACCACCAAAGACAAGGGATATGATGGGGGAAGGGAAGGAAGGAGCAGAAATGCGATTCAGAGGCTTTTCTGATGACCACAGGCCTCTGCACAGGACTCTGGCACCTGTGGGAGCCAACCACTGAATATACACACTGCTCCAACATCTGTCAAATATTAAACTTGTGATATCTTGGGAACCGGTGACTCAAATCCTGCACCATTGGACTCGCATTAAAAGACCGCTCATAATGATACCAGACATGTTCTAGAACCACTGACAGAAAAAACTGTCTGGAGTTGATACAAGGATATCAGACTTTGAATGGATCAAAGTGATCATATGATGTGAATGGCTCATCCAATGGCCTCGGCAAAAATTCCATTGGATTCTCCTCAAAATTCCTGTCAGAATGATATCCCAAAAGTCATGTGACAATGATGTGTCACATTGTAGGCTGCAACTTGAACTGTGAATAGCTCAACAGCAAAGGATGATATTAACAAGAAATAAAATGTGTTTTGAAGCTGGGGTTCAGCTTGTTCAAATAGTCTGTAAGCCAGAAGAGAGACACTGAAGCATGCTGGAGTGAGGACAAAGCAGAGAGAGTTCATGTGCACCAAGGTGATGAACTGTGCTCTATACCTGTCAGGACTGGAGTGTGGACAAAGCAGAGAGAGTTCATGTGCACCAAGGTGATGAACTGTGCTCTCTACTTGTCAAGATAGATCTGTTGTTTGCAGAGGCCTTCAGAAAGTCTCCCTACCCTTGGAATCCGCCTTCATGTCGACCACATCAGTCTCTACTTCCCTATCTTTGAGCACATCAGCTACAGCAGTCCACCAGGCACTAATATGCTTCACAGAGACTATGGGAATGCCATCAAGATCAAACACCAGCCCCACATCCCCTTGTTCAGCGAGTGGTAAGGCTTTGTCATCTACATCAAATTCATGTTGAAACAAACGAGACATGGCAATAAACTAACGAACCTTCAGACCATTCCTCAAACTGTAGCGTGACAGTATCTGAACCATCAGTATCATGATACTGACTCAAAAGCTCATTCATCATCCCCTGTGTTATGGTGCGCAACAAAGTGCTGGGTAAAGCTCTGTACGACTTGATGTCCTGTTATGACTCGATCAATAGTCTCGTCCAAACCTTCACAGTACATAACTCGGCAGTAAAAATGATAAGAGAAATTAATGAGATTATAGAGCAAGCCTTTCCGTTCGTTGAAACCGCTAGGCAAAAAATATATACTCAAACAACTAGGCTCAAGTAAAGTTAGTAACTAGTTTGTAATACAAAACTCACAAAAGTTATTATTTGGAGATAGCTCGACAAATAATAATAAGATTACCCTCGGAGATGGCTCGACAAGCAGTAATATGAATCAGAACTAATACTTGGAGATGGCTCAACAAGTAGTAGTGAGTGTGGTGTCTAATACTCGGAGATAGCTCAACAAGTAATAGTGAGTGTGGTGTCTAGTACTCGGAGATAGCTCAACAAGTAATAGTGAGTGTGATGTCTAATACTTGGAGATAGCTCAACAAGTAATAGGAAGTTGCAACTCGGAGATAGCTCAACAAGTGGCAATTAAAGAAGTATTCACTAGGAGATAGCTCAACAGGTGAATGTTAGTGGATACAACTTGGAGTTAGCTCAACAAGATGTATAAATGTGTATTGTAACTTGGAGATAGCTCAACAATATACAATGAGTTGGTCTGGTGATTCACACAAGTGATAACAGCAAACAAGTGGGGGTTTGGATTTAAGAAAAATAATACGTCTAACGTACATTGGTAAATCTAGACTACTTATATACTGTGCAATGTGTACTAGTTAGGAAATGCTGCGGAATGACTAGATTTGAGTCATAACTGCGGAAATACTGCGGATGAGTCAGTCTGACTATGTAATGCTGTGCAATGACTAATATTGAGTCATGTATGCGGAACCGTAGTTGACTCAGATATCTGGCTGTGCAATGACTGATATTGAGTCATTGATGTAAAGAGGCTATGCAATGATGTCATAGCTGTGGAGCAGTGATGTGATATCATAACTGCGGAGCAATGGAATGACATCATGATTGTGGAGTAGCAAGATGACATCATAGTTGTGGAGCTAGAATGATGTCATGACTGTGCAGACTGTGCAGTGACTGTTAAAGATCATTCTGGTGTTCTGGAAGAATGTGTGCAGCATTAACCCAAATGGTGTTGAATAACTAATGAATGTAAAATGTTAAGTAGAAGTATTAATGATAGTGTTCATAGTTGGTTACAGAAGAAAAAAGATTGGGTGTATAGGATTTAGATCCGGGTCATAACATGTCCAAGCCTGGAAAAGAACGCTCGCCAGTGGGCCAACCAGTCAGAGCAATCATATGTGTCAAAGCTGCAGGAAGGAAGTCATTGAGATGTACCTGCGGCAAGTCTTTGCCCCAGCGCAGAACTGTGAAAGCATATGAGAATGACTATAGAGCGTCATGTAACAGAAACATACCCCATTTGTGCTTCCACATATGCGGAAAAAGTTTGCGATTGTGGTCACAAAGACTTCGTCCAACGGGGCAGGAAAAATCATTGACAATCAATCCAATGTCATGATCCTTGCCTCAACTTTCCATGTACGTCAAGCGAAACATAGCCTCAGTGTCTCTGAGGCAACTATCAAACAAAATACCGTTAGCCATACACACAGCGCGACCACTTTCGGTAGTTGTGAATGAGACCAAGTGAGTAAGCCCATGTTTATCACCTTTGACATTGATAAGATCCCCGAAGAGTTCAAAACCGGTGACCGCGTGGATGTGATTTCCCTAGAGTACAAAGTCAGAGAAATATACAGACTGAGCGAAGACAACAAACCAGATTTTGAATTTGTCGTAGCATCTTTTTGACATTTTTCAATCCACCTTCTGCTACACCCTCAACGATCTGGGTTTTCCACCACTCCACCTCTTTTTGCATTGCACGGCAGCGGGCGTCGTTATCATCCATTTGATCTGGACATAAATGTTTGGCTAATGTAGGGAAATACTGTTCATGCAAAAATGCACTGTACTCCTGAAGCAACTCTGTGGAAAAATTGAGCAAGAAGATAAATCGCAATGAGTAAATACATATGATCCTTCTCCTTCTGCACTCCATGAACCGCATAATAGGCCTTGAAGGTGTTGTAGTAGTTTATTTTCCTCAGAGCATTAGGGCCCTTGTCAAAAATAAAGTTAATGTATGTGTTCGCATTCATCCTGTCCTCCTCGGCCCACTCCGAAATCTTTGCCAAAAGACCTTGCAACTGTCTCTTCTGCGTCTTAGAAATTGTGAGACCATTCTTCTGCGTTTCCTCCTCTCCATCGTCACTGCTAGCAGATACATCATCAGCCTCTTCAGCAACTTGTTCAGCTTCATCGAAGTCTTTTGGAAAAGAGTGGGTGGCAACAGGAGTAACGACCTGATCATCAGGATCATCGCTATTGCGGCCACGGCGACCAGGTTTGGAGGGAGCAGCTGGGACAGCCAGAGTCTGAAGATCACACTGAAGCACAGTTCCCGGTTTATGAGCTTGCCTGCATATCACATCGAGGGGCAGCTGGTATACCCACTGGAACGAATGGCTCATGAGGCCTGGTAGTATGCTGAAGCGGAGGCAATGGCGCACTAGGCCTTCCAGCAGGCTGCAGTGGTGCTAGACATCTTGGTGTAAGCTCAGGAAGCTGCAGTACTGCGGTAGTAGTGCCAGATGTCTTTGGGCGAGGTTTACGTTCATTCTTTGTTACGATTGGCACTGCAGTAGTGGCAATGGTTGCTTTTGAGCGAGATTTACAGTAGGACTTTGTTACAACTTGAGCAGTTGCAGGATTAGCGTGTTGATTGGGCATAGGTTGTGGATAGTCCGGGAAGGGCGTATCAACGGGCCACTTGTACGCTGTCCAGG